>PVLD010002363.1:119363-168400 GCA_004027595.1 Dinomys branickii | reverse complement strand
GGGAGGGTGCGGGCGTGGGGAGAAGGCAGCGAATGGCCTCACCAAGCACCCATCCTGCGGTCTTCCCCACACAGAGGAGCCCAGCCTGGAGCTGCTGGGCCCGGAGGTCATGGCCCCAGCCCCTGACTGGGGAGGCAGCCACTGGCACAGGAAGGATGCAGCTCCTGGCCACTGAGGGCAGGGACAGCCCTGGCACCCGGCAGCCCGGGGTGGGGACCCCCCCCCAGGCGGGGATAGCAGCCCAGCACCTCCGGGGCAGCGTGAGAACCAGCTTTGAGGCCAAGGCTTCTGGAACCATCTCTGGCTGCCTGGGCCCCTTCTGGTTGGAGGTCATGAGCCCAGCCTACCTGCATCCCCGTGAGTCTGACTGGTCCAGCATAGCCCTGGCACTGGGCTGCGGGACAGAACCCAGCCAGGTCCCCCCACCCCACCCCTGCATGTTACTGCGGCCACCCTGGTCCCTCATTCCCTGCGGCCACCAAAGAACCCCAAGCCAGTCGTGGCGCTGAGTGGTTATCCAACCTCTTTCTGCACCCTCTGCGCTTGCTCTGGACACTGTGCTCAGTGACTTTCAGACTCCAGAGCACCCCGAGTTCAAATCTGGCTGATTGAGCAGTTCCTTCCAGTCAGAGGAGTCAACTGTGAGCAGCAGTTTCCCCAGCTGCCCTGCTACAGCAGGGTCTTGCCCAGGGATTTGGACTTAAGGATATGAGGGGTGATCAAAGTGTACCTGGATGTGGTGTTGCACACCTGTAATAACAGGAGACTGAGCAGGAGGATCTCCACAAGTTTTGAGGCCAGCTTAAACTACATAGTGAGATCCTGTCTCCAAAGAAATTTATAAATTTATTACAGTAAGGAACACGTTGCTATGAATCCTCCTCGCTTCATACACACCCATCCCATCATCCTCGCCACTTCCTGCAGCAGCTCTGGAATCCTTTCCTGAGCATCTTTAAGAGCTGTGATCAGAAACACAAGGACTGCTGCTGCCAAGTGCTGTCCAGCAGAAAGGCAGCTCGTAAAAACACCCTGCTGTGTCCTCACCCATGAAATTTACTGGATCCGGCACATGTGACTTCTGGCTCCTGCCAAAGTCACAATGACCAAGAAAGGGAAACAGATTTGTTTGGGTTTTGTTTTGTTTTGTTTTGGTCTTTTTGCGACAGGGTTTCACTATGCAGTTCAAGCTGGCCTAGAGTCCTGCTTCAGCCTCCCCAGTGCTGGGATTACAAGATGTACGCCACGATGCCTTAGGACATGGAGGAAGCCAGGAAAGCACAACTAAAAATGCACACAAAAAGAGAAAAGGAGCTGGGCATGGTGGCTCATGTCTATAATCCCAGCACTCGGGAGGCTGAGGCAGGAGGATTGCTGTGAGTTTGCAGCCAGTCTGGACTGCAAAGTGAGTTCAAGGCCAGCCTGAACTGCACAGTGAGATCCTGTCTTTAAAGAAAGAAAGAGAAAGAAAAGAAAGATCACCTAAAGACATGGGAAAAACAAACCTTAAACCTGATCTCTTGGATTTTCCCCACATACGCCTTGTCCGTCCCTGGGCACGGCTGACCCACGCGGGGAGGTGTGCGGATCCACGGCCCCCCGCAGAGGAAATGACCTTCTCCACGGGAGCCCAGCGCCCTCTGCCGAGGTCAGCAGAGGCCCAGCCCCCAGAGCTGGGGCAGGAGGCGGGGCCGGGGAGTCCCCTCAGCACGCGGTGTAGAGTGTGGACGCCCCCGGTTGAGCTCGGGCTCATCCCTGGGATGCGCCCCGACGCCCGCGTCTCCCCCGCGGTGAACTCGCACTGGCCTGCCCCAGCGCTGGCCTGGGTCCCCCGGGGGCGGAGCCGGAGACACGAGCGCCTGGAGGCTGAGGAATCAGGGCTTCGCCAGCTCGCCCGCCCCGCCCCCGCGCAGCTCCCGAAAGGTCCTGCAGACGTGATCAGAAACACGGTGACTGCGCGGCCCGGCGCCGCCCAGCAGAAAGGCAGCTCCTGGAAACACGCCGCGTCCTCGTCCACCTCAGGCGCCCAGCAACTTCCGGCTCCTCCCCAAAGTCAGAATGAGCCCGAGAGGGCAGCGCTGTGAGTGGTTTCGGGACCTCGAGGCAGCCGGGACAGCGCAGCTGCAGACCCTCAAAGGACCCAGAGCCGCTGCAGGACGTGGCCCGGACGGTGGAACTAGTGTGTGCGAAGCGAGCGGGAGGCGGATTTTAAGGGGATCCACGGCAGTGTGGCTTTGACTGTAATGACGCACTCGCCATATTTTTTATTGCACCTCTAATACTGACGTCGCACACAGCTTGGACCCACCCCCCACCTGGGCTTGTCCAGAACCCTCACCCTCGCCTGTGAAGAGCAGCAGGACGATGCAGCCCCCACAGGGTCCCGTAAGGGCTCCGCTGCAGGCCAGGAGCACCCACCTGGGTGCCGTCACCAACACCTGATTCGGACTGGGCCCTGCCTCGCTTCTCATTCCAGGGCCCCACGTGCTGGGTCAATGTTTGAACCTACTTTAAAGTGGAGGAAGCTGCGGGGGGGAGGGGTGTATGCTGTAATTCCAGCACTCAGGAGGCTGAGGCAGGAGGATCACCCCAAGTTCAAGCCTGAATGTCCGTCTCAAAAAGGCAGTAAGTAAATAAATAAATAAATAAATAGATAAAGCAGAGGGAGCTTTCCAGCCTCTGGTCACTTTTCTTAGACAGCTCTTTATAGGAGGGAACTGAAGGAGGTGGCCCTGTCTGGCCCAGGGCACACAGATGTTAGAATTGGGCTGCTGAGATCTCCCAGGTGAGGTCCCTAAGGCAATATTCAGGCTCGTCTTTAATATGGATGGCATGGAGTTTACTCCAGAGCATCGGTGACAGAGGGACTGGATGGTAACTGCCGAAGCCAAGGCAGGGCTTTCTGCTCACACACGGGGTCAGGAGGACCCCAAGCCGCCTTTCCTGTGGGCATCTTCCGCTCGGGCGTAGACAGCAGGGTTACTGAGGGTTGCCGGGGGTTTTTTGTTTTTGGAGGCAGCACCTCTCTGTGTGGCCCAGGCTGGCCTGGAACTCAAGGCGACCGTCTGGCCTCAGAGGCCCGTGGGACAGTCAGCCCTCCCCAGGCTCCTCTGGCTTTTGGTGGCTCCAGGACTCTTCCTGGTGGCTGTGTCACTCGTCACTGGCTGTGTCTGCACTGTCTTGTTTGTTTTGAGACAGGGTGGTGCTATGGAGCCCAGGCTGTCTCTGAATTTGTGGCAATCCTCCTGCCTCAGCCTCCCAAGTGCCTGTGCTGGGATGCCAGGCGGGTGCCACCACATCCAGCTGCTCTGTCTTCTCAAGGCCTTTTGTTCCTTGTCTGTCTCTATCTTTCTGTCTGTCTGTCTGTCTGTCTCTCTCTCTCTCTCTCTGTCTCTCTCTCTCTCACACACACACACACACACACACACACACACTCCAAGTAACAAAATGTAAATGTCCAAAGTGACACAAAGCACATTTTCTAACCCAGCAAGTCGGTGCACAGAGTGCGGCTGCCCAGGAAACCCTGTGATCCCCGCACCCCTTTCTGTGTCTGGAGCACAGCCCACCCTGCAACACAGCCAGGCTCAAAAGGTGGTCAGGGCCACACAGCCCATAGGAGCTGGCAGTGACGGTGACCCAGCCTTGCCACACGTGTGACCCACGGAACCTGTCCCTCCACACCTCTGTGTGCACTTGGTCACATGCCTGTGCTCTGCGTGGACAGAAGCAGCGCAGCCCCCAAGACAGTGGGCGTCAGGGCTACACGACCTCAACCAGAGCGGTTTAGCCAGGCTCCCAGGGCAGTTTAGCAACTGAAGGAGACCCTGACTCAGAACGAAAACTATGAAGGACTGGGGGTGTAGCTCAGCGTGAGGGCTGTGGGCTCGAACCCTAGTACTGCAAAAAGAGAGAAGGGAGGAGAGAAAGGGAGAAAGAGAAGGGACTGAAGAGAGAAAAATGGAAACTTCCAGTCCATGAATAATCTAAAATGTTCCCCTCCTGATTGATAAAGCTGTGTCACGCTCCTTGTCCGCTACCTGCGAAATACACAAACACACACATGCCCTGTGTGCACTCAGCAGGTAAGGCTGAGTCTCTCTCTCTGTCTCTCTCTCCCTTTGCTTTTGAGACAGGGTCTCACTACGTGGTCCAGGCTGGCCTCACACTCACAGCAGCTCTCCTGCCTCATCCTCCCTAGTGCTGGGATGACGGGCAAGCGTTACCTGGCACGGCTCCAACCCGTTCCCCTGCTCTGCTGGGAGCAGCTTCCGGTGCTCTGTGAGCAGAGGAAGCTCTTGTTCCTGGTCTGGATGGTTCCAGCTGGGGACAGCAGGAGGTCCCTGCAGAGCCAGGGCAACCCTGTCCCCACCCAAGAATATCTGTGCTGGGCACCAGGCCGGCAGGAAGTGGAGGTGCCGAGGGCTGCAGGGGCTCCGCTGCTGCCCCTGGGTTCCCTCCAGGCCTGGCTCCCATGCCCTCTGACATCTCCTGCCCCTCCCCATGTGGACCCCGGTTCACCCAGGGACAGTGGCTCAGCAGGGGTGACGCGGAGGCTGCCTGTCCCCCAGGCTGAGCAGTGACCACCAGTCTTGCTGCCCTGCAGCAAGGCACCAGCTCGCCACCCTCCTGGAGGTCTCCGGGGAGGGGAGGAACCGGGAGCGACCCAGATCCAAGTACACCTCGCCAAGCAAACCTGAGCCGGGGGCACTGCAGTGACCAGGTCAAACAGAAGCGCAGACAGTTCGCGAGGGACCGACCTTTGGTCTGTTTGGGTTTGGTTTTGAGACAGGACCTCACTATGGATCCCAGGCTGGCCCCGAACTTCCAATGACCCTCCTGCCTCAGCGTCCCGAGGGCTGGGACGACAGGTGTGCAACACCACGCCCCCAGAGAGACTTGTACTGAAGCCGGTCTCCTCTCCCTGCCCCTGCTGTCTATCACCCTGGCAGAGGGCAGGTGGGAGGGGCTTTGGATCCCTGACGCTTCCTCTCCTCCACTTCCTGGCCGCCTAACGTCGGTGCGACTGAGGTAGAAGCTGGAGCAAGGACAGGTAAACAAGGACGCGGCGGCGCACACCTGTCGCCGGAGGGAGAAGCGCTGTGAACAAATTCAGCACTCCAGAGGCTGAGGCAGGAGGACCGCTGCCAGGGTCCTTGCAGCTGCGCTGGGTCAAAGGCCCAGCCTACGTGTGAGCCTAGCCCGGGCCGAGATCGGGTGGTGTAGGGCTTTCACTGCTGCTCTTCCATCCGCAGCCTCTTCCTGCGCCCCAGCTGCTCGGCACCCCTTCTCCCAGCCACCGCCCCTGAGGCGGCCGCCGGAGCTGGCCGGGTACAGAGTCCGCGACGGCCGGCAGGGGGCGCGCCGAGCACGGAGAGCCGCACCCGCGACCCCGGGGTATCGCCGGGCAGACCCGGTGCTTGACCCGAAAACAATGGACCCTGCCTTCGCGGGGCATAAACACCGCCCGCTCTTCGCCGCTGTCTCCTTTTTTTGGTCTTTGGAGACAAGGTCTCGTTATGGAGCCCAGGCTGGCCTTGGACTCGCTGTGGTCCTCCTGCCTCAGCTTCCTGCACGCTGGGACACGGGCGTGGCCGCTGCACTGCGGGTTCGCAGCTCCGCCGCATCTCCGGAGCGCGCTCGCCGGCAGGTGTGATCAGAAACACGGTGACAGCCGCTGCCCGGCGCTGCGTCCTCGACCCCCTGAGTCACGGACTGGCATCCGGCGGCTTCCCACGCCTCCCCAACCTCAGCCTAAGAGGGAGGGAGAAGCACTGTGAACAAACTCAGGACATCGGGGCAGCCGGGCAGCGCAGCCAAAGACCCTGGGGATCGAGGAGGGCTCGAGCAGCGCAGGCGGGACGGTGGTGGTGTGCAGGGCAGGGCCGGAAGGGCCTCCCGGCAAGGCGGCTGCACAGCGAGGGGTTTGCAGAAGCTGAGACTCCAGGGCGCCTGGGCCTCCTCTGCCCGCTTCCCCCGCGCTGGGACGGCCCGGGTTCAGGTCCAGAACCGCCTCCCACGACCACGGCCACGGCCACGGCCACAGTCCTGTGCGCCTCCGAGAGACCAACATTTACCCTCGGGACCTCTTTGTGACCTGAAAAAATGCACCAGCGCCCCGAAGAGCCACTGTCTTGCGCGGCTCCCGTCCGCCAGTGTCCTCCGCCCGCGCCCTAAGCCAGCCAGCGTCTGCTTCTCCAGCAAGATGCGCCCGCCTTCCCCAAAGCGCCGGGTGCAGACCCAGGCCTCACCCCACCCCGCCGCACGGAGGGGATCGAAGAGACTTCCTCAGTTCACTCTCACTGTCTTGACAAAACACCACCAACACTCAATGACTTCACTCAGACCCTGGAGGCCACGCGGGGGCAGTGGCTCTTCATGGCCAGCGTCAAGGTGTTGGCAGAACCTTGGGCTTCTGGCTGACCCCAGGGAGAATCCCTAGCCCAGGCTGCCCTCAAACTTGTGGAGATCCTCCTGTCTCAGCCTCCCAAGTGCTGGGATCACAGGTGTGTGCTACACATCAGGCCTCCCTTCTTCTTTCTCCAAAGTCCCTCTGTCCGGTCTCTGCTCTTCTTCCTTTCCCTCTCTCCCCCAACCCCACACCCTCTCCTTGTTAGGGTCCTGTCAGAGCTGGGGACCCATCTGGCAAACCCAGTGCAAAAATCCCCCTAATGCAAAGTCTTCACTTACTGCATCTTCATGTGACATTCGGAGGTTCAGGGATTAGGACGGGGCGCTTTATGTGGCCTATCAAAATTATCAATATCAAAAGAGAAAAGCTGGGTGTGGTGGCACTTGCCTGTAGTCCCAGCACTTGGGAGGCTGAGGCAGGAGAAACTCTGGGAGGTTCCAGGCCACTCTGGGCTCCACAGTGAGTTCAAGGCCATCCTGGGCTCCACAGTGACACTGTTTCAACAAACTCAGAATAGAAAAGATGGAGTCAGAATGCCAGGCCCATGAGGGCAGCAGCTAGGCAGGATCCCTCCTCTGTCCGGGCGCTTTGAAGTTTAAACCATGGTCTGCGCGGGAAGGGGACAGCTGCGGACCCGTGTCTGCGCGGTGACTTCCTCCGGGCCCTGCGAGACCCCGCCCACCACTGCCCCACGCTGGGCGGGTGTGTCACACCCGATGCAGGGCTCTGAGCTGGCTTTTCCTGGGGCTTGTGGGTTCCTTTTAGTCAGGCAGACGTTGCACAACACCCTGTCCTCAGCCTGAACTAGTCCCCGAAGCCCCCGGCGGAGCGGTGTTAGCCAGGTTGGTGCCCTGGGCAGGTGCAGGACCTGGCCTCGTGCCCCGCTGCGCCCGCACCCTTCCTGGAGGACCATCACCTCTCCTGCTGCCTGGCCCCCTCCTGAGCCCATCTCCAAACCACACCCCACTCAGGTGAAGGGGCCCAGTGAAGCACCTCCAGCTGGAGCCCCCTGCACCCCAGTCTGATTCGAGGACAGCATTGCCAGCACACACCTGTGCTGTCCCAGGAGCCCTGCACAGAGCCGGAGCTCGACACCATGTGCTGACAGACGCCTGGGTCCCAGGGACTGAGCTCAGCGGTCAGTGCCTGCTGTGGCTCCAGTGCCTGCTGTGGGAGGCACCACCAAGCCAGGCTGGCTTGCACCATGCATCCTCCCGGCTGCAGGAGCACGCAGCACCCAGTGCCTCCTGGCTTCTACCAGTGCTTCCCCATGGAATCCACAGGCCAGTGTCCCTGCCGCACAGCATGCCATGCCTCACCCTGCCCCGTCTCATGGCCTCCCCAGCACCCCCATCCATGCGATAGCCAGGCTGTGGTCTGGAGGGCTCTGGAGGGATGGGGACCATTGATGGCAGGAAGGAGGCCCAGCAGAGTGGCTCCGGGGCTGGGCCGCACAGCATAAGGCCGGCGGTCAGGGTTGCATTTCCTGTCCTGCAAAAGCCCCACCCCGAGGGACAGGAGACCAGGGAAGGACCGAGACAGGAGGGACGTGGGTGCCCGCCACATGTCCTGGGGCTGGGAAGCAGCATCTCCCTCTCCCACTTGAACCCAGTTTCTGTGACACCCAACACCCGTGCTTGGTACTCAGCAGTTTCTGCTGAGACAGGCCCTTTGGCAAAGTGTCCACAGCTTCTCTGTGGGCTGTGACAAAGGGGCTTCCAAAATTTTGAGACAAAGTTTCTCTATGGAGTCCAGGCTGACCTCAAACTTGTAGGGATCCTCCTGCCTCTGCCTCCAACGTGCTGGGATTATAGGTGTGCACCCCCATGCCCAGCCTAATTCCCTTCTTCAGTGTGAGTGGCACTTGGTGACCTTCTCCTAAGAAACTGAAGCAGAAATAACAGCATGAGCCTTCAGAATGGAGGTCCTAAGAAGTCTGGAGCCCACTCCTATGACAGCCCTCTTCCCAGGGGATCATCAGCCCCTTGATGGCCACCACAAGACAGCTTCTGGGCCAAAACCCCCCTGAGAAGCTGCTTCTGGGTTCCTGGCCCACAGAAACTGCGAGGTGATAAATGTTTGTTGTCTACTGTGTGTGGCCTGTGGTGCCAGCACTCAGGAGGCTGATGCAGGAGGATTGCCAAGGGTTTGAGGCCCTAGTGAGTTCAAGGGACAGGGATGGTAGGGCACACCTATAATCCCAGCACTCGGGAGGCTGAGGCAGGAGGATTGTTGTGAGTTCGAGATCAGCCTGGGCTACAAAGTGAGCTCAAAACCAGCCTGAACTACATAGTGAGACCCTGTCTCAAAAAAAGACAAAAAAAAAAAAACCAATGAGTTCAAGACCAGCCTAGACTGTACAAAGTGAAACCCCTATTTCAAAAGACAAACAAAATAAAATTTAAAACACCGATATCTACCACACATTGTGGTGGATAGCAGTGTTTATTTTGGAGTTGCAGGTGAGAAATTGTAGGTTGGGTAGCAAAACACTTGGGGGACACTTTCCAGTCCAGTATGCTTGTCACAGTGACCAAGTCAGGCACGAGCCATTCACACTGAGTGAACTCACTCATTAAAGAGCCTTCAGAGTTCTTGCTGGGCATGAGGGTTGTCTTACTTTTCTCATTGCTGAGACAAAATACTCCACACCCAAAGTCAAGGGAGGGAAGGTTTATCTGGCTTATAGTTTGTAGAGGTCCAGTCCATACTCAGCTGGCTCCAAGGGGTACATCGCAGAACAGAAAGCATTCACGGCAGGCAGAAGACAGCAAAAGCAGTGAGGGACCTTAACAGCGTCTTTCTGCCCCTTGTAGTTTATCCAGGCTGGGGGTGGGCAGAACTGACATCCTTAACCCTACTGCCCTTGATCCTGGCACTGCACTGTGAATTGATCCCAGCGTCACACACTGTAGATCCAGCCACCTCCAAAACAGCCCCACCTGTGACACATGAGGCTTTAGGGGGACAGCTGGACACAAACCAGAACAGTGGTACTCACTTATAATCCCAGCCCTCAGGAAGCTGAGGCAGAATTGCCTTAAGTTTCAGGCCAGCCTGGATTACAGAGAGACACAGTCCAAAAAACAAGCTTTAGTGTTCACTGAAGAGGGCAGCTGGCCTTCTCAGGGTGCAGGGAGGGTCACAGGGCCTGGCCTTTGGTGACAAGTGCGGCATGGCCCAGGGAACCAGCTTCTACATAGAACTGAGCAGCTGAGGTAGGGCCGGGACTCAGGAAAAAAAACAGCTGGACATGCGGTGCTGTCCCCACTGTCCCCAAGGTGGCTGAGGGCACACAGCCTGCACAGGACAGAGCAGCAGGGTCCTGGGGTACAGAGTGGCCTGCATGGCTTTTGGTGGTCACTGAGTAAAGCATCGCCATAGTACTGTGAGGCGGACACTGTCCAAACCTGTCTCACCAGAGCACATCAGAAGCCAGGGCCAAGGCAGAGGCAGTATTTGAACCTGGGGCCTCTTGCTCCAGAGAGCCAAGAGGCTTGGGACAGTCGGCTTGGCTAAGGCCTACTGGCCTAAATAGAGAGGGGCCTCAAGTCCCAGGGCGCTCCTGTCTGTCTATGTTTTGGCTGTCAGGATTGGACCCAGGGCTTCACTGAGCTACATCCTCTGCCCTCTTTTCAGTTTTTGAGACAGGGCTGCACAAAGCATCTGAGTTGTCCAGGCTGGGTTTGAACTCATGACCCCCCTGCCTCAGCTTCCCACAGTGCTGGGGTGACAGGCAAGGGAGCAACAAGACATGGTGGGGTCCTGGAGGGTCCTCGGGGCAGTGAGATTTGCTTTGCTTTGCTGCTCACTTCTACTTTGGTTTTGTGTTTGTTTGAGACAGAGTCTCGCTATGTAGCTCAGGCTGGTCTTGAGCTCACCGTGTAGCCTGGGCTGGCCTCAAACTTGTAGCGATCCTCCTGCCCCAGCCTCCCGAGTGCAGGGATAACAGGTGTGCACCTAACATCCACGTTGAAGGAGATGCACAGCGCAGGCCTCAGCCAGAAGCACCCTGCCCTGGCTGCGGTTCCCGACGTCCTCCCGGCCCATCCCTTCATCCCCACACTCTGCCATGCTGGGCTGCATCTGCTCTTCTCTCCTGCGGCCTCCACACTGCTGCTTCCTGCTGCAGCTCCAGCCAGGGCAGTGGCCACCAGCCTGGGCACACGCTGACCACAAGAGGTGACGACTGCCTGCTGCCTGGCCAGCCTCATAGAGCACCCGCACCTTGCTCCAGGAAGGGCTGCTGTGGTGCAGGGAAGCAGACTGAGTCAGGACCTCTCCTCAGGTCCTGGGGGTCCCCCCCCATCTCAACCTTGGCTGCAGAGCACCCGCACCTCTAGGGAGGAGGCTGAACCGAGTGCCAGTGAGAGGTCTGAAAAGAGCTGGGCATAGCAGCACATGCCTGTTATCCCAGCACTGGGGAGGCTGAGACAGGGGAATCTTGGAGATCCTGAAACCTGTCTGGGCTGCACAGCAAGATACTGCTTCAGTAAAAACAAATAAAAACACAACACAGCAAAGCAAAACAAAGACAAATGGCCCCAGGTAGGTTGCCTGTTGGCCCAACACCAGCATCTTTATCCTGTGTACACAAAAGCTCTCTAACCCACTCCATCGGTGACGCGCGCAAGCTGTGAGCAGCTGAGGTCACAGCTCGTGACAGAGGGCGCCGAGGCCCCAGCTGCGAGCTCGGAGCACAGCAGCAGAGAAGCCTCGCTCTGCCCTCGGGGATCTGAAGCTCGACTTGGCGGGCAGCGCGGGTACCCAACGCACCGAAGCCCCGCGCGGTCCCTGGAAACCGCGCCAGGTCCGGGAGCAGGAATTTCCAGCTTGACAGAGAGGGCGCGGCGGCCCAGAGACTCGGGTACTCCAGCTCGCGGAATCCTGCTCCGCCGCCGCCCGCGAGGCACGCACCCCCAGCTCCCTGTGCGCAGGGTGGGGCCCTAACCTGACCCTGCAGGGCTGTCACCTGCGGAGCGCGAGCCCGGTCTGCCGCCTAGCCGAGGCCACGAGACTGTGGCAGCCCAATTTTGTTACGTTTTAACGTGTGTCCGACGTATTCCACTTAACAGTATGGTGTCCAGGCGCGCACATTCGGCTAGACACATCCCCAGCTTGTCCTTCTTTACAGAGCAGAGTAGAACTCCATTGTGTAACAGAGCTGCGTCTTCTTTATACATTTATCGAAACCCAGTTTCATTCTGCAGATGTTTTATGATTACAGCAAATACCTTCACAATGCGCACACCGGATCCTAATCCAGCCATCACAGGCGTGGTGGTGCAGGACTGTAACCCCACACTGGGAGGCTGAGGCGGGAGGATCACCAGTCAAGCCAGCTTGAACTGCAAAGCTAGACCCTGTCTCAAAAAAAAAAAAAAAAAAAACGAACAAATAAAAACACCTCCGCAAACTAAGGCAGGCGGGGTTTATTTAGACTCAGGTTTCAGTGCAAAGTTGGCTGCTCCAGGGCAGCGCTGCGGCAGAGGGGCTGGCGGAGCGAGATTCACCTCCGGCTGCGCCGGCAGCGGAGAAGGGAGGAGCGGGGCGGGGGGACAGGAGCCCTTGCAGAACGCGCTCCCGTGAAGCCCTTCCCGCAGGCCACGCCCCTGACACCCTTTCTGTAAGCCTCGCCCACAGGCCACGCCCCTGACTACAAATCGGCCTCGGCGCCCCAATCCGGCGACCTGAAAGGGGCGGGTGAGGCTTTGCGGGAAGGTTCTGGTCCGACCGCTGCTGTCTCGCTCGATGGTAGAACTCGATTCCTGCCGCGGGAAACCAGCCCCGAGCAATGTGGACAGTACTCGGTGGACTCGAATTCGCCCTACCGTTCAAGTTTGCCCCAGGCTCGGGGGCTGCCCTTCTGGCTTCCCGAGCACACAGCACCCCGAAGGTCCGGTGAGCAGGCTTACTGCCCGCTGCACGGGTTTGCCACTAGCAGTTTGAGCCGGGCGTGGTGGTGCATGCTTGTAATCCCAGCACTCAGGAGACTGAGGTAGGAGGATCGCTGCAAATTCAAGCCCAACTTGGGTAATTTATCAATCTAGCAAAACCGTCTCAAAATAAAGGTGGTACTGTAGCTCAGTGTGAAGGCCCTGGGTTCCACCCTCGGAAATGAACACATACACACGCGCGCGCATACACGCTATCCATAGCTACACGCACACGTGCGTACACGCACACAGGAGCCATGCACGACATGAAGGAACGGCAGTTTCCCGGGAGGAGACCGCTGCCAGGATGCTCCAGCCCAGGCTCCCGCGCAGCCACATCACCATCTGTTCTGGGACAAGCCGGCGTGGGGAGGGCAGGAGGCCTCAGTCCTCCCGCCCCCCGCCCCTGGGCTCTCCATCGTTCAGCCACCCGGGGCCCTTCACAGCACGGCAGTGGTTCCCCCCAGAACCAGTGACCAGAGGCCCAGGAAAGCAGCCGGGAGCTGGCTTCGCAGGCAGTCCGCCGTCACCTGGGCCCTGCCCCCTCCGCGCAGGCAGACTGTCCGGCGTAGGACTGGGAGGCTCCCGGGAGGCGCCCAGGCCGACATGCTCCCTGTCACTGTGAGCACAAGGCCCTGGGAACCCGAGCCCCCACCCCACACTCACCCTGAGGGACACTGCGAGCGCGATGGCAAACAGTGAGTGTTCACATTTTAAAAATTTGTCACAGCTAAAGGCACATCGCCGCTGCAGCTCTGTACGAGTGCCCTCGCTCCCACGCTCGTGCGCCAGCCCGGCCCCTTGCTGCAGAGGCTCGGAATCCCGCTGCCTCGCTGTCTTGAATCCATTCGGGGCGTTTCCCTCTCCTGCTCAGTGTGACTTTGGGGACAAGCCAGAAGTCGCCAGGTGCCGGATCCTGTGACTGAGGTGGATGAGGACGCTGAGTCGTGTTTTTAGGAGCTGCCTTTCTGCTGGCTGGCTCTGGGTGGCGGCGGTCACTGCAGTTTATGAGGTCACTCCTCGTAAAGACATTTGTGAGTAGCCTCCCTGGTTACCACGGAGACGGTCCATGGCTGCGTGCCTCATCACCTCTGTGCCCTGCAAAGCAGAGCAGCATCGGCCCCTCCCGTGAGTGGCTTACAGGTCTAAGCCGTCAGTGGCAACCCCATTACTGTACCTACCCATTTTTTTTTTTTTAGATAGGGTCTCACTATGTAGTCCAGGCTTGCCTTGAATTTGTGGTGATCCTCCTGCCTCAGCCTCCCAAATGCTGGGATGATAGCCATGCTCATTTTCAATGTGTTAGACATTCTTATACCTGCTGTTCTGACTGCCCAGCTGTCCCCCCAAAGCCTCCTAAGGTCACACGTGGGGCTTTTTCAGAGGTGGCTGGATCTAGAGTGTGACTGGGACAGATTCATGGTGCAACACTAGGCTCAAGGGCACTAGGACTGAGGGTGTGAGTACCGTCCACCCTGAGCAGCCTGGGTAGGACACAAGGGGTGGAAGGACATGCTAAGGCCCCTTGTTGCTTTGCCTGCCGAGAGCGGTCTCTCCTCTGCCATGCTACCCTGCCTCGGAGCCAGCCGGTGACACATGAAACCTCCACAAGCCAAGCTACATAAACCTTGCTTCCATCACCTCAGATGAAGTGCTTCTTCAGAGCCGGCACCTATATTTTAATTAGATTGCTTATCTTTTCATCTTCGATTCGCAAGAGGGTTGTTTGTAAATATCTCCTGAGCCTGAGGGAGAGGGAGGGAGTTGTTTTTGTTCCTTGTAGGTGTTCTTTGTTTCGTTGTTTTTTCCCTAGTAAGAATTAAACCCAGGGCCTGGTCTGCTGGGCAAGCGCTCCACCTCTGAGCTCTGACTACAACCTCAGCCCTCTCTTAAGTTTTATTTTGAGACAGGGTCTTGCTAAATTGCACATGCTGGCCTTGAACATGGGATCCTCCTGCCTCGGCCTCCAGGTCCTGGGGACTACAGGTGCACGCCGAGGAGCAGCACCAAGTCTTTCATTTGGTTAAAGCCCAGTCGCCTGCTTTTTCTTTCCTTCCCGTCTTTGGTGTCAGGTCTGAGAAAAGGCCGAAGACATTCATTCCGTGCTCTCCTCTGAGCAGCCCATCGTTCCACTCTCCGCCAGCTCTGTGGCTCATCTTGAGTTAATTTCACACTTGGGGGTCCAGCGTCCCTCACCTCCATGGGGACACCAACGTCTTTGTCAATGACTGTGAAATACAGGGTCGATCTTTTTAATCTTTTCACTTTGGAAGTATTATAAGAAATTCTTCTTCTTCTTTTTTTTTTTTTTTGGTCCTTTTTGAGACAGGGTCTTGCTATGCTGTTCAGCTGGCCTTGAGCTCACTTTGTAGCCCAAGCTGGTCTTGAACTCACAATGATCCTTCTGCCTCAGCCTCCCGAGTGCTGGGATTACAGGCATGCGCCACCACACCTGGCAGAAGTACTATGAGAAATTGTGAGAATGATGTCTAGAATTAATTTTTCAAACAAATCAATAAAACCTAGAAACACCTATAAATGGACAAATCGCAGTGTAGACATGAAACTGCCAAGTGGAGGGAGTAATGCTTTGAAGTCGCTGCACTGTGTGAGCTCATGTCTCCCTCAGACAGCTGAAAACAGCCTCGCCCCAGGGTCTACAAAGAGTCCTTTTCACCACAATGAAGAGGCAGTTTGTAATATGTCTTAACCCTTGCTGACTTGATACATTTTTCCCAACAGTCTGTTCTCTAGTTGTATTTCTTCTCTTTTGTTTTGTGAGATAGGGTCTCACTATGTAACCTAGGTTGGCAGCGATCCTCCTGCCTCAGCCTCCCCCAAGTGCTGGGTTCACAGGCATGCACCACCACCCCTGACTCACGGTGAATCTTTATGATGAGCAAACACCTGGCCCTTTCTTCCTGTGGGGCCACTTCAGGAAGGGAAGGCAGCTCCAGTGCAGTTTAGGAGACAGAGAGGGCTAGGCCGGGTCCCTGCTGCATGGCTGACTGTTGGGGTGACCCTGTGCACGTCCTCCAGCTTCTCTGGGCAGGAAGCTCCCCTCTGGGACTTAGCAAGATCCAGGGTGACGAGGAGCCCCCAGGCCACAGCTTGTGGTCAGGCGTCCTCCTTTCTCACTGGCCTGCACTGTGGCTGGGAGCGTGAAGCTGTTCACAGCTGCTGGACCCTGGATTCTCCACAGAGCCGGCCTCTGCAGGCCACGTGCAACAACCCTGTACTCCTCTTCGGCCTGTCCCGTCCCAGCCCGACCCCGGTGCCACCGTTTGCACCCTGCTCTGGCCTCTTCCCGCTGCACTTTTGCCTGGGAGGCCCAGCCCACTTTCCTGGCTTTTGAGCTCCACTGCTTGGTACGGTGATGAACTCACCTGGGAAGTAAGACGGGTTTGGTAAAGGACTTCCATTAAACCAGTGTGAGGGGCATGCCTGTAATCCCAGATGATGGGAGGCTGAGGCAGGAGTATCCCAAGTCTGAGCAGCTTAGTGACGTAGTGAGAGCTCTGGCATAGTGTGAGGGCCTGGGTTTGGTCTGTAGCACCGCACGTGTACATACACACACATGCACATGCATTCACACACAGTTTGCATATGTGCTGTCACTTTAGTTCACAGACCCCCTGGGAGGTGGCTGTCCCCCCACCCCTAAGGCTCAGGGGGAAACCAGAGGCTCTGAGAGGCCCAGCGCCCTCCCCAGGGCCACACAGCCATCGCCACCCCAGGTTAGAAGTGCACTTCCATGGCACCTTAGCCCAGCGATGTGATTAGTGCTGGTGCCGTGGCAGACAACACGGGTTCAGGATCGAGGAGCCATTTTTGCCTTCAAATCCTGCTATCTCCCCTTCCCTGAAGCGGGCTGCTTGGGTCTATTTTGTGCTGTCAGGACCTGGAATAGAGTTTGTGCTCAAGAAACATCGACTTTGGAGGCAGATGTGGTGGCTACATCTGGAATCTCAGCACTCTGGGAGGCTGAGGCAGGAGGATTTCAAGTTCAAGCCTGGCATGGGACATATAGTGACTTAGCAACTTAGCAAGACCCTGTTTCAAAGTACAGAATAAACAAGGGCTAGGGATGTGTGAAGGGCCTGGGTTCAATGAGCAGTAGAAAAGAAAGACAGAAAAAGAGGAGAGGAAGGGAGGGAGGGAGTTTTAAGGAAAGAAAGGGGAAAGCCTGGGCTGTCCCTGCCCGCTTCCTCAATCTCAGGCAGGCAGCCTCTCTATTCCACAGTGCAGGACCACGGCCTCAAGGTGGCAGCGTTGGGGTGGCCTCTGTCAATGCTGGGGATGCCAGGATGTCCCGCCCTGCCACTCACAGCCACTGCAGACTCCAGCGTAGCCAGCAGAGTGAGGTGTGTTTCCCAGCCCGGCCTCAGTCTGGTCCACAGCCTGGACAGCAGCTTGTGCCCCACTGCACCCAGGTGTCCCCTGCTCACCCCAGCCCCGTGGCCCGGCCATCCTCCCTGCCACCCCTGCCATGTAGACCTGCGCCTGCCTCACCTGCACGTGGAGGGAGTGGAGCGCTCTGCTGCCTGCCTTTCATCCCAGAGCTTGAGTTGCACACTGCTGGGGCTGGGAAGAAACCTGTGGGAGCAAAGAGGGAGGAAGGGAGAGGGGGAGGAAAGAACCCACCACCTGCACTTCCTTGCAGAGGAGTGGAGAGGTTAAATAATGTGCTTAAATCTCCCTAACAGCCGGCACAGTGACAGGCCTGGAACCCCATCGTTCTGGGAGGCTGAGGCAGGAGAATTGCAAGCTCAAGCCCAACCATGCAGTCTAACAGGATCCCATCTCAAAATTAAAAATGCAAAAACACAAAAATAAAGGTTTACAAAGCTGAGTGGCAAGGCAGACCTAGAACTCCCATTTGCCACATGTGGCTCTGCCAGTGGACGTGGCCTCAGGTGTGCCCTACCGTGGGTGAGCACACTTGCAGTGCTACATGACCTCTACAGCAAAATCAAGGGATATTGTTTGCTTTCAAAAATCAAAAAGAATTTTTTAAAAAATCAACATTTTTGTTAAGAGGCATGAAGAGGTTTATTAGACAGAATTTTAAAGTACCCATTCACCTGATGTTGTGGTACACACCTATAATCCCAGAACTTGGGAAAGGCTGAAGCGGGAGGATCACCCCAAATTCGAGGCTAGCTTGTATGACAATGAGTTCAAGGCCGGCCTGGGCTATGAAGTGACACGTTGTCTCAAACCACACAGATGTCTCACCTGGACTGACCTAAATGAGACAATCAAAGTGTTGGATTCTGCTTTTGTTTGTTTTTGAGAGGAGAGAGAGAGAGGGAGAGGGAGCGGGTGGGAGGAAAAGTGCCGTGCATTTAGCAAGCAAGAGTTTGGGAATTAAGGAGGAGAAACCAACAAGAACCTTGGCTGGGTTCACTGGAGTCTTCGGGCTGATGCCTCTGCACCTCCTGGAGCTGCTGGCCTAGAAGCTGTCCCCAGAGGGAGCCCAAGACGGTCCCTGAGCAGACATGGGGCCCCTGACTCTCTCCTCAGGCTCATTAACCTCTGGCCCAGAGTCAGGGTTCTCAGGTCCCCACAGAAAGGGGTGCTGCAAACATGGGGCAGAATGTGAGGCCCCCGCCCATGGGAACTGAGCCTGCATGACCAAAGGGGGCGCCATACCCCTGCAAAAGCAGGCAGCGCTGCTAGAACCCTGACAGGGCTTGGTTCCAGACTGTATTTCCTTCACATGTGCAGCCTTCAAGCACACAGAATGACCTTTCTCCTGCAACCTGGGTACTGCCTATCCTGTTTACAGTATCCACGGCAGCACAGCCTTTGACAGCTCATTTCTAGGGCAGCACAATGCCCTCGAGAAAGGGAGCCTTTCCCATTTTTTTACTAAACAAAAAGTGAACTAGCACAGACCACTGGATATCTGGTCTACCCCATTATAGCCAGCTAGAAACTAAGTTTCTGAGAGGTGACCTTCTGCATTCATAGCAGCTGTGCTCATCACTGGCTTTCGAGTGTAGCACAGAGCTGTGCATGCCACACCAACCATACAGCAGGGACACCTGGCCAAGGAACTCCAGGCTTTCCTGGGACCTGTGCTGAGTCAGATACTGGTTTCTTTTCCAGCCTAGAAAATCCTGGTCCCACTAAGGTGGGTCTCAGGCTTCCAAGGGGAACAAACACAAGGACATTGAACTCGTGTCCTCTGAGCCAGCCAAACCCTGGCCTCCTGGGGTGTCAGGACCACTTGGCTCGACCTAGTGTCCCTCTGAGTGCTGAGTCTGCTAAGCCTGCTGGCCACACACTGGGAGAGAGGCTCCATGCTGGGCCAGGTAGGATTCAGGCTAGGGGTGGCCCTTGGGACTGCCACCCATGTGGCCATAGCCAGACCACCTCTGTAGGGCACACAATAGGCTCTCCAGGGATGAGCCTGGGCTAATTTTTTCTTAACATGTGCTCTGTACATGTACCAGCTCCCCTTGACGACAGTAATCATTATGTCTTGCAGACACTGACTAAAGAAAATAAAAATTAAGCCAGATGTCGTGGTGCACGGCATGGCTGTCCTCCCAGCACGTGAGAGGCTGAGGCAGGAGGACTGCAAGTCTGAGGCCAGCCTGGGCAACTTAGCATAACCCTGTCTCAAAATAGAAAAGGGCTGGGGATGCGCTCAAAAGTGTTTGCTTAGCAAGCATGAGGTCTTGAATTCAATCCCAAAGGTCACTAAGTGAGAAAACCAAGGTGTTTGGATAAAACGGAAGGCCCTAGGTTTAGCATCACCGGTCAGAATCACCCCCTCATTCCCAGGCCATTCTCTAAGAAAATAAATCTTCACATGATAACCAGCTCCATCGTGGGAATGCTCTACAATTCTGCCCCTGAAATGAGTGACATCCGTGTACAGCAAGCTGAGCTCGCAATGGGCGACAGGAGAGTCATGGCTGTGGTGGGGCTGGGTTCCGAGTTTCATGTGTGGAGGGGGGCAGGGGTCCCCAGTGCCAGGCTCTCAGGCTTTCCCCTGGGGGGTCCGCGCTTTCTTTCTGCCAAGGCCCTTGCAGCAGTTTAGCGGGGAGGGGGCCCAGGCTGCCTTGAACTTGCCACCACCCTCCTGCCTCAGCCTCTCCATGGCTGGGATCAGGAGGCATGGCACAAGCACACCCACGGCAAATTCTTTTCCAGATGATACGCACCCACATCACAGATTCTCACGTGCTTGTTAGATTTCTGGGCGGATGCGCGGAAGAAGTGCTCAGGCGCGGGCATGGGCATGGCAGGGCTTGGCTCCGGGTCCTAAGGACCCGCGGGCAAGTCCCTCAGTGCATGGGAAGTGTGCTGGGTGCCACAGCTCAGGGCCAGCAGAGGGACCAGCAAGCCAGTGCTGTGATGGGGAGGCCCAAGGGCCAGGCTGGACTCTGCCTAGGCTCCGCTGCATCAAAAGCTCCCGGTGACTTTCATGTGTAGCCAGGGCCAAGAGCCAGGGCCTGGGATGGGGAGGAGAAAAAAGGGTTGCAAGAGGGGGCTGAAGACCTCAAAGGGAGCTGGGCACTGGCGTGCGCCTGTGATCCCAACATCCAGGAGGCTGAAGGAGGAGGATCACTGGAAGTTTTAAGCCTGCTTGGGCTACATAGAGAGATCTGTCTCAAAAAAAGAAAGAGAAGAAAACCTTCGGCAAGGGAGCGGGCATGCTGACACTTGCAGACCTCCAACCTCAGAGCAGGGCTCAGGGAGAGAACAGGCAGAGGAAGCAAACAGGGAACAAACCAGTTGGGAGAGTCTTGCGCAAGATGCTGGAGGGGCGCTGCTGGCAGAGAACTCTGGAAGGTGTTGGGTCCGGAGACTGCAGGGAGGGCTGCAAGGCCAGAACTGGGCTTTGCTGATGCAGCTGAGCTGGGGGTGCGGCACTCCCCGAGATAGGGATCACCTGACATGGGGCAGAAGGGGGAAGAGCCGCTGGGGATGTGTAGGTGACATCAGCCTGGGATATTCAAGTGACACCAGCAGTCTGCAGATAGGCGTGGAGCCGGATGTAGTGGTATGTGCTTATAATCCCAGCACTCAGGAGGCTGAGGCAGGAGTATCCCATGAGTCAGAGGCCAACCTAAGCTCCATAGTGAGTTCAAGGCCTGTCTGAACTGTACAACGAGACCCTGTCTCAAAACATAAACAAAAGGAGCAAGTCTGACTGATCGGAGAACGGGGTTCGCAGAGTAACTCAGCCCAAAGGTCCCCAACGCCCTGCGATGGGGAAAGGGCAGCAAGGCGGGAAGAAGGCCAGGTGGCAGGTGCAGGCCTTCGGAATACAGGCTTGGGTGTCTGGTCCGCAGGAATGAGGCCCCCTCCTCTGGTGAGCCAGACACGACCTTATTGCTGCATGGACACTGGCCACAAAGCTGTGGCTTCCACTCCTAATGACCACCTCAGAAGCAGACAGGCTGGACCAGGCCCACCCAGGGGCGAGGAGACCAAGACCTAGCTCCTTAGGATCCCACGCACCTCCCCGACCCAGGCTCCTGCCAGCCTTCCTGCTCTGGCTTTCCCCACTTTACACAAAACTCTCCCTCTCCCTCCTCCCCCACCTCCTACTGCACTTCACCCTGAGCTACACCCCCAGCCCTCCCAGCCCTCTTCTTTTAACTTTGAGACAGTTTCTCACTAAGTCATTGTGTGGCCCAAGCTGGGCTTTTGATTTTGCAATCCTCCTACCTCAGCCTCCCAAAGGGCTGGGATTACAGCCTGGACCACTATGCCAAGCTTAAAGAGCAATGGGAGATAGAAGGATTTAGAGAGAAGCTTAGCAGCTTTTTTTTGTGTGTGTGATTACTTTGTGACTTTTTCTTTCACTCTTAGTCTCATCCCGGCAAAAGTCACACAGAGCCACTCCTGGAAGTACTGAGGCAAGCTGTCAGAAGTGGGGAAGTGGATGGAAGGGCCAGGACCCAACTCCAAGGAATAACAGGTTCCTAGGGCTGGCAGAGCCTAATGGGTCATTGAATTTAAACCCTGATTCCAGATGAAAAAGTGCTGGGCTTGGTCACACATGCCCATCATCCCAGCACTCAGGAAGCTGAGACAGGAGGATCACGGTGGAGCTCAAGGCCAGTCTGGGTTACACAGTGAGACTCTGTCTCCATAAAAAAAAAAAGGTCAGAAGGTTGGGTGGCAGGCGCACAGCCCCACCTGAGAAGGTGTGTCTATACCGCAGGGCACAGGGGCTCCGGATCGCAGCCCTGAGACAGTGAGCAGAGGCGGTGAACGTGTGCTGGCTCAGCAGAGTCAGCACCCACCCCACGCCCTGGTTTTCTCTGGCCCAGGTTGAGAAAGCCAATTAGGAAAATTACCCCTTTCTCTGTGCCTGGAAAGCCCTGGGGAGGAGACCGGGAAGGGATGCAGGAAGCGGGGAAGCCACCCCCCACCCCCGGTCAGTGGGACCAGACCTCGGAGGCTGAATGAACGTCCTGCAGACCAATGACAAGGTGTGCTTCCAGAGCTGCCTCCTTCCAGCTGAGCCCACGGCAAGCCCGGCAGAGAGACACGTGGCACCAAGATCCCATGTCAGCGAGGAGGACACTGAGCTCAGGGAGGGCAGCACCCTGTGCTTGGTAATTCAACTCCTGCCTGACGGAGAAGCCTGGGCTTTAGGAGGAGTCAAGAGCAGGACTCGAAGCTGGCATGGCCGCCCCAGGGCTAGGCCTTAGCTGGAGCAGGGCCTTGGCTGGAGGCTGTGAGCATTTCTGCCTCAAACCTGAGCAGCTGACAGGGGCTTGGGGTTGTGCGGCCCACACAGCCCAACTGGAGAAAGCAGCCCTCGCCCGGAGGGCCTTTCGAAATCCCACTGGGATTAGCATATTAGCATATTAGCATCTTTCTCTCTCTGCTTTGTTCTGGTTTTTTAAAGACAGATTCTTGCTATGTAGCTCAGGCTGGGCCCCAACTCAGAGCTCACAGAGATCCTTCTGCCTCAGCCTCCCAAGTGCTGGGATGACAGGTGTGCACCACCATGCCACCACCTTTCTCTCCTTCCTTCACTGCCCCTCTTCTCTCTCCACCCTCTGCTGATGCCGGCCGCCTGTTGGCCCATGTTCACCAGACAACGCCCTGGGACTGGACGGGCACAAGCTGCCTGGCCACTTATGGACAGCTGTGCCCTGCAGCCACTACATGTGAGAAGCTTCTAGAACATATCTGTTCTCACCCTTGTTCCTTTCCAGCAGAGGCCTCTGCACAGCGTGCCCCTTTCCAAGGTCCTTAATTTGAAAAGTTCTGATTGCCAAGAGTGAGAGCTGGTTAAGTCTCAAAGGCTGTGTCACGTATGGCTAAAATGGCAAAGCCCCCCCTCGTGCCTTTCTCCTAGAGAAGGCAACTGTTCACAGTTGAGGTCTTTTCTTTGTAGGGTGGTTCTCGAAATGATTCTTGGGGTAGGTAGAGTGGTTGGGGTAGGTAGGTAATGGCAGCAAGCAGCAGATACAAAAAAAAATCTTTAAAAAACAATTTTGGGTGTGTTTTTTGAGACAAGGTCTCACTATGTAATGCAGGTTGGCCTTGAACTCATGGTGACCTCCTGCCTCAGCCTCCCCAGTGCGAGGATTGCAGGCGTGTGCCACCATACCTGGTGACAAAAACAATCTCTAAATAAAATGAGCTGCACACCAGGAGCAGAGGAAGATGGCAGACATTCACCTCAGCCTTGAAGCTGGGCAGAGAGGCCAGCGGCGGCTCCTGGGGGGAGCCGAGGACTCACACTGAGGGCAGAAGCAGGCAGCTGTTTAGTCAGCTGGGCTGCTGTCATCCCGTGTCTGTGGTCATCATTCTGGGACCCACAGCTACACGTCTGCAAGCCCAGGCTCCCACAAGCACAGGGCTGGGACCTGACTTGGTGCTGGCTGGGCCCTGGCTGGGTGGCCTGGCGTCCACTGTGTCATCCCTGCCACGCAGCGCTGCAGAGGGCGTGTTCAGTGCTCCACCCGGGCACACGGGTCTGCCAGCCCCAAGAAAACTCGGTATGGGGCCAGTCAGTCCCGTGTGTGGTGCCCAGGAGGCTGGCGGCCCAGTGACTATGCTGACTCCGCCATCCTGGGCCGGGCTTGTCCTGGGGAGGCCTTGGCTACTGGGCCGTCCCTGCTTTGCAAAGATCAGAAGAGCAAAACCTGAGGGTTGCGCTGCTGCTTGGGACACTGACCTCCTTGGCTTTCACGGGCCACTTCCGGTCTTCGAAGGTAGCTTTACTAAAGCAAAGCTTGCATTTCTCAGCATCAGCACGTAAAGCAGAATGGGGGGAGGGGAGAAGGAAGAGGAAGGTGAGGTTAGCTTCTAAAGGACGGAGGAGGCACAGGAGGTGGAGAGCCGCGGGAATGCTGGCTCATTGTCCACTGCAGGTACCCATAGGCCCTGGCTCAATTTCAACCCAGCAATAAAGGACAAAAGAAAGCTGGGCATAGTGACACCATCTGTAATCCCAGCATTCAAGAGACTGAGGCAGGAGGATTCCTGCAAGTTCAAGGCCAGTCTGGGCTACATTGTGGGTTTAGGCCAGCCTGAACTGCACAGTGAGAACTTGTCTCAAAAGAAAGCAAGGGAAGGGGAAAGGAGGGGAAGGGAGGGGAAGGAGAGAGAAGGAAAGAAAGGAAGCAAGCAAGAAAAAGAAAGGAAGGGAGCCTTGATCCCCATACCTGAGGCATGTAATAACATTTGCAAGCCCTCTTTCTTGTTAGAAAGACAGAAAGGCAGAGGGACCTGTCTCTCTGACGGCCTCGTCTGACAAATGTCTGGGGTCAGGTTGCGCGGACGTGAGCCAGCTGGGCATCCCCAGGAATGAGCTGATGGCAGCAGGGCGGGGATGGAATCACCAGGCTTGGAGGAGGACCCATCTCAGGCCGGCTCATAAAGGGATTTATGAGTGCACCAAAGGATGATCAGACGCGCAGGGACCGATTTAGCAAGCTCACAGAGAAGATGGGAAAGCCCGCGAGCACTGCCTCCTGCCTCAGCACAGGCGTGAGAAAGCCAGCAGGCCACGCTCTGCACTGCCAGGGGGACGCACTGCAAAGCCTGGAAACGGGGCATCCAGGGTGGCCCCACGGCATGCAAGGCTGCGAGCGGAGTTTAGCGCACACTCAGGAACATACTTCCAACTCTTGACCTTAGCTATGTGCTTAAGTCTCAGGGAGCCCCTGTGTCAAAATACAAAGCAGGCCTGTGCATAGGCTCAGAGAAAAGCTACAGGGTTCAGTCTCCAGGATGGGAGGGAGGGAGGAGGGAAGGAAGGGGGTGGGGAGGGGAGAGGACGGGGAGAAAGCAAAGAGCAGGTCTGCTGCCTTGTTCTTTATGCAATTAGCCAAAACAGCTGCCCTGCAGTTCACAGGTTCTCTGGGCTCCTTTCCCTTGGTACTGAACTCATGCCTTATGGTTTGTTTCTTTGGGTTTTTGAGACAGGGTCTCACTACATAGTCCAGGCTGGCCTTGAACTCAGGGCAATCCTCCTGCCTCAGCCTCCTGAGTGCAGGCAGTTGGGTATGCGTCATCACCGTGCCTGGTGCCACCGTGCCCAGTGCCACCATGCCAGGTGCTGGAGGCTGAGGCAGGAGGATTGCAAGTTCAAGGCCAGCCTCAGCAATTTAGAAACACCTACTCTCAGAATAAAAAATGAAAAGGGGTGATAACCGGGTGTGGTGGTTATACCTGTAACCTCATTACTCTGAGAGGCTGAGGCAGGAGGATTGCAAATTTAAGCCAAGCCTGGACAGCTCAGTGAGGCCCTGTCTCCAAATAAAAAATAAAATAAGGCTGGGGATGTAGTTCACTGTAGGGCCTCGGGTTCCACCCCCAGCACTGATAGGTGATACGTAGATGATTAGACAGATCAGGCTGAGGCTGTAGCAAAACAAAACAAAAAAGCCTTCCTACAGACCTTTCTCTCTGGGTTTTGTTTTCCTTTTTTTGTTTGTTTGTCTTTTTGAGGCAGGGTCTCACTATGAGGTTCAGGCTTACCTTGAACTCACTTTGTAGGCTGGTCTTGAATTTGCAACCATCCTCCTGCCTCAGCCTCCCGAGTGCTGGGGTTACAGATGTGACTGCCACGCCCGGCAGTTTTCTGCGTTTCACACAATTTACAGCGCCTGCCTGCGTCGGGAGCGTGGGGTGGGCCTGTGCATCAGCCTTCTTGGCTCCCTCTCATGGCGCACTCGGGCACCTCCAGACCCCGAGCAATGAGGGCAGCGGGGAGAGCAGTCCTGAGCCTTGGAGTCTGACTGACCAGACAGGACCAGAGGCCTGGGTGCGTCTTCCTCAGGAAGACATGTTCTTGGGAAGCCTGAGGGTGAACTAGGTCACGTCCATAAAACCCACGAGGGCTTTGGAGGAAAAGCATTTACGAGGCCATGAAGGGCATAATGAGCCCTGGTCGCGTCAGGATCGCTGAGGATGAGGAGTCCAAGGCCCAGGCACTGCGGCCTGCTGGGCATCGCCCCCGCTGTGGGCAGCAGCTCCCCTGCCTGTGTGTGTGGGGGGCAAAGGCATCCTCAGGCCCCACCTTAGGCCCCTCACACCCTGCAGGTCGCTGGAGAGCTGGGGGGCAGGTCACCCCGACCGACTGTAATGAGTATGGGCAGTGCAGAGTAGCACCCAGCTCAGCCTGGCACCCGGCACCCGGCACCCGGCACCTAGCCATGAGTGTTTACCTGCAGTGCCTCACTTTCCTCTGGTGTCTCAGCCTGGGACACTCATTCGTCACTGTTTCTGACTCCAGCCCAGGATACCCAAGGCTGCACAGAGCCCCTCCAGGCCACGCCCCTCCCAAGCCTTCTCCTAGTTTTATTTTCTCCTAGCACCAGGAAGATACCATCTGACATGTTTCTATTATATCTTGGTCTATTTTCTGTCTCTCCCATTAGAACTCAACATCTGTTAAGGGCAGGGTCCTGTCTGGTGTGGTGGTACACGCCTGTCATCCCAACACCTGGGAGGCTGAGGCAGGAGGATCCATGTGAATTGGAGGCCAGCCTGGGCTACGCAGTGACACCCTTTCCTATCTGAAAAGGATGTCTGTGTCGGCTTTCTCTGCCTTTCTAGCAGAGGTCACTGTAACCGGGGCTGTCAACCTCTCCGCCGCTTTGTCTGTTTCTCGGCTTGCTGGGCCCAGCCCTCCAGGAGGGAAAGGGACGTCTCAGGAAGACTTGCTGGCCACCATTCCTGCACCGGGTGGCTGCTGTCCTGCCCTCTGCTCCCCAAGGGCGCTGAGTGTGTGGCAGAGATGTCAGACCCGAGGTTTACAGATGAGAAGTGAAGATCAAAGAGAGCGGCCTCTCCCTGCACCGTGCCTGGCCTCAGAGCCCGAGTCCCTCCTGTGCCATCAGTGACAGCCAGGGCTGGGTGACCTGAGACACGGCTGTCCTGGGTCCCAGGGCTGCAAAGGCCATTCCGGGCCAGCAGGGAGGGCAGCACCACAGCGCAGTGCAGTGCTGCTGAGGTGAGTGGTCCTGTCTCTGTGAACAAGGCAGTGTAACCCCGGACATTCTGTCTCACCAGTTCAGTCACTTCTGATGCTGGCAGAGGAAGGAAGGAGGATGGGGGATGGCAGCTCTAAGAAAAGACAGGAGCCAAGCAAGGGGGCGCACACCTGTAATCCCAGCACACAGGAGGCTGAGGCAGGAAGATTACAAGTTCCAGCACAGCCTGGGTAGTTTATTGACTTAGAGAGAATGTGTCTCAAAATAAAAAGTAAAAAGGGATGGGGATGCAGCTCTGTGCAGCGGTCCTGGGCTTAATCTCCTTGCGACAGACAGTGAGAGCGAGAGCAAGAGAGAAAGAGGGAGAGAGGGAGACAGGCAGACAGACAGACAGCAAGAGAGGAAAAAGGATTTGACCCAGTACTTTCTTCTCACTCTATTTCTCCACACTCCTGCTACCCCACTGCTAGGCCACCACTACCAATACACACTTTTTAGCCAAGAGTGGTGATGCACGCCGGTAATCCCAGCACTCGAGAAGCTGAGGCAGGAGGATCTCCAATAGTTCAGGGCCAGCCTGAACTCCGTAGTGAGATCCTGTCTCCAAACAAGAACAGACAGCAACAGACAACAAAGGCGGACTTTATGTCTGCTCTCATCCTGCACTCTGACAGGGCCTCCTTCCTCGGAGAGAACAGGCTTTGGCAGAAACAGGAACGCAGAGCACAGATAAGAGAAGCACCAAGCCACTCTGGACCCCGACAGACGCAAACTAAAGACCCAGCCCATAAACCTTGAGAGTTTTAAGAGGAAGGGCTGCGGCCACAACATTTTTGAGTATGCCCCTTCCCTTGTTAGCTTGAGATTTTAATGCAGTTCACAAAAAGAAACATTCCATTTCAGATAGAAAATAATAACAAACAGCGACACTAATAACAACGCTGGTGTCGGTGTTTAACAATAACGTGGTGCCTCTGTAGACTAGAATGACCTCACCCGGGTCCTTCTTTGTATCAGAAAGGTGTCTCTTACCTGGGGATTTGGGGGGCAAACACTCGAAAGTGATCAGCCTGGAAGCTAAGGGTAGGGTGCACCTGGAGCAGAGGTCGTGTGGGAGAGATGCTGTTCTAGGGCTCTCCCCACTGCACAGCGTGACATCTTGAAAAGCTCTCACCATGGAAAGCTGGGCAGCGAATCTTGTTTTATTTTGTAACTCAGCCTGTGGCAAGACCTAACTTGGCCTGAGCTCATTTAGCAGAAAAACTGGAACCGAGCCCTCACGCCGTCTGCCTCGAGGCAGCGTTGTTTCCACTTAGCATGAACACTCACAGGCTCGCTGCAGCAGTACGACCACAGAGAGCACAAGCCTCCCCCAGACTTGGCCAGAGTGTCACCGGGTGCGCACACTACCTGCATTTGGAAACCTCTGGACTCCAAATTTTGGGAAAAGCAATGGGGGACCACTTTTCTCTCATCTCAACTTTGTGACTTAGGGAGACCTATTGAAAAATAAATGAATAAATAACCAAGCTGGGGATATAGCTCAATGTGAAGGCCTGGGTTCCACCCCCAGTACAAAACAGAACAAAACATTAAAGTAGGAAAGTATCTTAAAGATGCTTAAATCCAACAGCTTCCCCTTAATTAAAAAGTAAAAACTAATGTCCACAGAGCAAGAGCCTCCAAACACACAGAGGGCTGCCAGTATCCGCCCATCACATCTCTGATTCTGGAAAATTCCACTAGGCAGCGAGATCTAGGTCCTGAATCACCTGCATCTGAGCCTGGTTCCTCTCTCTATTTCTGCCCCAGCCTCCTGAGGGCTGGAACCACAGGTGCAGCCACCACACCCGCATGAGCTGGTTCTGATCCACTTCTCTCAGTGGCGGAGAAGCCCAGGCTGTGCGTGGGCACTGAGAGCCATGATCATGTCTGTCTGTCTGTCTGTGCGGATCTCTGTGCTTATACATCTTGGGGTCCATATGAATCTTTATATGTATATAAATACACATATATAATCTTCAATGCAAAAACTGTGGCTGTGGTTACCTTAAAGCAGACTTTAATAACAGCTTTGCTAACACATGGTAAAAGCAGAGTATTTCTCTATACACAAAATAATCACAGGACTGCGCTCTTAAGTGACTCCCATTGTTCTCGTCCGTTCACGCTGGCAGCCGTGTCACGTCACCTGTGGGGTTGGTGCATGGCTCGTCTTTGCTCCCATTTTCATTGCCTTCCCTCCTCCCTCTATCTCTTGGTCGCCCTCTCATTTGTTTTTTGAATTTTTGTTTGTTTGCTTGCTTGCTTGAGACAGGGTCTCACGCTGTAGTTCAAGTTGGCCTTGAGCTCACTATATAGCCCTGGACTGGCCTCCAAATCACAGTGATCCTTCTGCCTCAGCCTCCTGAGGGCTAGGATAGCAGGCGTGCACCGTGCCTGGCTCCCTTCCCATGTGAGAAAGTTCTATCTCCCTACTGCTTATTGTCTGTCTTTTATTTGGCTCTTCATATATAATTTAGATTTCTCATATAAGAGAAACCTATGCGATATTTAAGCTCGTGTGTCTGATTTATTGTACTTAACATTATGGTCTCAAGGTGCATCCATTTGCCTGAAATGGCTCAGGCTTATCTTTCTTCATGGCAGAGCAGTACTCTGCTGCGTATAAATACATTTTCTCTCTCTGGTCCTCCACTGATGGACCATAGGTGCTTCCAAGATGCATCATGAATTGTGCTGCTGTAAACATGGGCGGGTGTGGACCACGTAATATGACATCTTTAACTGTTTGGGGAGGGGACTTAGCATGGGAATAGCTGGGTTGAATGGAATTTCTAGTTTCACTGTCCTGAGGAATCTCCACACTGACATCCACAGCAGTGGTGGCAGCTTACACAGAACACTACAGGTGGTGGGGAAAGATCCTGGGACGGAATGCGAGTTTCCGAGTGCACGAGGCTCGTGATCTTACTTCAGAATCTCTTGAGCTGCACAAATGGATCCTCCATCCGAGGGAACGTGATAAGCTGCTTGAGGGGCTTTGGCTGGGCCACCCAGGCTGCAGGGGCCTTTCCTGCAGCTCGGTGCCCAGCTCTCAGCTGTCCCTATTTTGTTCGCCTTTGAATTCTTTGGGGGTGGGGGGAGTTGAGAGAGAATTCTGCTGTGTAACCCAGGCTTGTCTTGAATTCAGTGTAGCCTGAACTGAGCTCCAACTTGCAGCAATCCTCCCGCCTCAGCCTCTTGAGCGTGGGGATGAAGGGCCTGTGCTCAGCGCATCTGCAGCAAAGCTACTGGTCAGAGTCCTGAAGACCAGCCCGGTTTGAAAGATGAGAAAATGAGACTCCGCCTTTGCATTTGTTTGTGACCTTGTCTCGCCACCACACCCAGCATCTTTGTTTTTCAATTGGGAAATCAAATCTATGTGAATTTATCATAAACAGCACAGATGTTTTGATCCCCCAGAGTGACTGGGGCATCACCTCCCCTGTCAGCGAGGACATGGATGCAGCATGGACAGCATCTCTGTGCTGGCCAGGGAGACTTCCTGCTGCAGGGCGTGGGGCTCAGCACTGCTCACAGTGTGTGCTGTGTTCCTGTGCTCCTCTTGGTTTCCCTGCAAGTTCTGCCCAGTGAGTGGGCGGTTGTGAGCAGGTGTGAGGAGAAGACAGCCTCAGAGCATCAGCCCTGTCTTTAGATCTTGCTGCCCACCAGTCAATCTATCAATCCATCTATTTATCTATCATCTGTCTGAGACAGGTTGGCCTCAAACTCATGTGAGAAAGATCTATCTCCTTCTCACTGTGTAATACAGGTCACCCTCAAACTCATGGCAATCCTCTTGCCTCAGCCTCCTGAGGGCTGGGATGACAGGCGTGTCCCACCACGCCTGAGTCCTAATAATTATATCCCTGTTCAACAAATAAGGAATCTCAGGCTTAGCACCGATGACCACACATGCAGGTCACAGGGCTCTGCGGCAGGTGGTGGCTCAGTGAGACGAGGTCCTGCAGCCTCAGCATCACACGAGGCTCCAGCCCCTTCAGAGGGCCCAGTAAGTCCTGTGGCTTGCAGCGCCTGAGGTAATGGAAGTCCTCGAGGTGATGCAGGGTTCCCAGCGAACCTCTGGCTTCGCAGCCCAGTTCCTACCTTGTCCTCTATCTCCCTTCCTTAAATAAGCTCAGGCTCTTCTCCTGCAGACATCAGACAGGATTTTACCCATTCATCTGTGCACCTGGAAAGTACCCTCATTTGGGGGCGCAAGCCTATAACCCCTGCACGCTGGGAAGCTGAGGAGGGAGGGTTGCCAGGGTGAGCCCACGCTCAGCAATGCAGTGACTCTGTGAGACCTCGTCTCCAAATGCACCAGGGTCACAGCCCAGCCCAAAGGCTCGAGTTCCATCCCCAGTACTGAGGAAAAGAACAAGTCCAAGCAGGCACAGAGACAGAGGGCAGAGTGTGAGGAGTACTCAGACCAGAGGCAGGACGCGCCCACCAAGCTGTGGCTTCTTGCAGTCTCTCAAGGACTTGCTTGTGTCTCCAGTGCAGTCTGTGAAATGAGTCCAGTAACGCTGGCCTCACGTGTCCGCTGTCAGGAGCACTGATTGAGTCCCTCCCCCACTAGCACTCCCCTGGTGCCTGTACCCTATATGCTGGCCATCAGTGGGCGGGGGGACAACAAGAACGGGGACCCCACTGTCTTAGAAGCATAGGTTTGCCCAGTCTTCACCAGCAGGGCCGCCTGAGGCCTCGCCCTGAGGAGCAGCAGCCAAACAGACACCCGACTGCCAGTGTTTACAGGTGTTTACAAATCATAAGGGCGAACAGACACAGGGATGGGGCAGCGAGGCAAGGGGAGCAACTGAGGCACAAGTCAGGGTCTCAGACGTTGGGGCAGCAAGGGCAGCCTCTCCTGGTGAGCAGGCATGTGCTGCAGACTCAGGAGGACAGGGTTGGGGCCTGCACAGCCCACTTGGGGAAGGTGGAGAACAGGTGTCCCAGTGCCTGCAAGGCTCAGAATAGGAAGGTGGTGGGTGCAGTTTGACAAAGTGCTTGGATGCTTTTCAGAGGATGCTGGGTTTACCCTCATGGGACAGAAGCCAGGGACACTTCCCCTGCGGGGAGGAATGATCGCATAGTCAGATTGATGAGATCTAAAGTCCTGCTGAGGGAGGAAGGCACCAGGCTGAGGGCCCTGGGGGTGGAGAGGAGGCAACAGGAGGAAGAACTACTGGAGTGGACAGATCAGAGTGGAAGGGAAGGAGAGCAATAGCCCATGCTGTCCTCAAAAGCGAGGCCAGTCTGTACATGAAGACACGCGAGCCACGGCTGGCTGGTGAGAAAACAAGTTCATGCTGAGCACGGTGGCTGATGCCCATGATCCTAGCACTGGGAGGCTGAGGCAGGAGGATCACCATGAGTTTGAGGGAGCCTGGGCTACATAGTGAACCCAACACCAACCTACCTATAAAGTCAGACTGTCTCAAAAAAGAAAACAAAATAGGCAAATTAAAACAACACTGAGCCTCTACCCTAGCCCAGACAGAGTGGCCATCATTGGAAAATCAGATAACAGCAAACGCTTCTGGGAAAAAGCCCCTTGGCATTGTTCCTGGAGATGTAAATGAGGGCACCCGCTATAGAACTCAGCTGCAGAGTGCTCAGAAGCCTAAAGCTAGGACTCGTCTCATCCCCTACCCGCTTCTAGGAATCTCCCCAGAGAGTTAAAGACTCTCGCCTGTTACAGAGATCCATGCACACCGTGACCTGTGTTCACAGCGGCAGAGCTTGTCATAGATAAATGCTGAAAATGGCTATAAGCCTAGGGACAGATGAAGATAAAACAGAGTATTCACACCTCTGCTGTGAAGAAGGGTCAACGTGCGTCATTGGTAGGAAAATGAAGTTAAGTGAAATAATTCAGACACACAAGCTTAAATATTGTGTGGTGCCTCTTATATAAAAAGCCAAGGTATAAGTAAATCAAAGAGCAAAATAAAAGCCAGACAATAGGAAACAAAGAGCTGGAGACTGTGCACATGGGAGATGCCCAAGAGATGGAGGGAGAGGGAAGGGAAAGGATTTTCAAGAATCAGGGTGGGATAAGTGGAAGAGTGTGAAGCTTCCAAACTGTGTGCCTCGAGTTCAGTTCTGGTCCCTACTCTTGGCTGGTTTCCGATTTGGTGTGGGTGACACTTGTCATCTGTAGCTCTCGATGACTGCAAAGCCTGTAAAGCATCTCGAGCAGGGCCTGGCGGGTAACGAGCTCTCAGTACACAGTAACAATCAATGTTCTGAGGCTAGAAAATCAAACATGGTCAGGGGTTCACAACCAGAGAGCAAGGAGCTCTTATCTTCAATTATATTAGGTGCTTTTTTTTTCTTTTTTTGAGACAAGATCTCACTACGCAGTTCAGGCTGGCCTTCAGCTTACTTTGTAGCCCAGGGAAACCATCCTCCTGCATCAGCCTCCCTGAGTGTTGTGATTACAGGCGTGTACCACTATGCCCAGCTAGGTGCTCTCTTTAAAGAAAAACAAAAACAAAAACCAACTTTTTTTTTTTTTGAGGCAGAGTCTCACTGTGCAGTCCAGGCTGGACTTGAGTTCCCTATGTAGCCCAGACTAACCTCAAACTCTTGAGATACTCCTACCTCAGCCTCCGAAGTACTGGGATTACAGGTGCGTGCCACCATGCCCAGCAAGAAAACCAAAACGCCTTTTATCAAGACAGATGTCACAGGCTACGCCATTCACCCAGAGTGCTGTATTCAGAGCTGTGTAATCACTGTAGTCCACCTCTAGGACATTTTCTTCACGCCCGAAGGAGCCCATTCCACCAGCAATTCTCAGCTCTCCCCCCAACCAACCCTCCACGGCCCGGGCAGCCCTAAGTCTGCACCTTTACCCAGCAGACTTGCCCCTCAAGCCTGCTGCTGAGCGCTGGAGTCTTTTCTACCAGGTGGACATGCACAGGTTGGGTGGGTGCTGTCTAGGAAGGAACTGACCCCAGACTGAAGTCCCAACGCAGCCTCCAGAGCTGTCCTCAAGGGGAGGAATTGCCACTGGGGCGAGAACCCTGTCAGCTGTCACTCCTGGGTTTCTGCCTGGCTGAAACCTCCGCGCACACAATCTGCTCCCCAGATCCTGCACTGGTCCCCACTGGGCCGCCCACCACACTGGCTCCCCCATCCCACCTGCCGTCCTTGGCACTGGCTTCTGCCATCCTTGCTCGGAGCTTGGAGAAACAACCCACAGCCAAGAGCAGCATCTCTAAGACAGCCAGGCTGCTGAGACCACAGCTGCCCCTGCTCAAGTCCTTGCCACAGCGAGTGCTGTGCTTGCCAGGGGACGCTGCTTCAGGTCTTCAGGTCTAGGACTCACTTGGGCACATTATGCTGCGTCCCCACTGGGGAGATGGCTTCTGTATGCATCTAGAACATATGGAAAACATTGATAAGATAATGAAAAGATTAATGCACTAGGTAAAGAAAAAGCATCTAAATAGGCATTTTCAAAAGAACATTGAAAAGCGCCAATAAGCTCATGAAGAAACAGCCCAACATCATGCCCATCAGGGAAATACAAATCCCAACCACAAGGAGATCCCACTCCGCGCTCACCAGCAGGGCCTCGTGGCGGAACAAGGATGTGGAGGGACTGCGCCCTCATTGTTGCGGGTGAGACTGTGAAATGGTGGAAAATAGTTTGGCAGCTCCTCAAAAAGCAAACTATTGAGTTTCCATGTGAACCAGCAATGCTACCCTGGACAGAGCTAAGAGCTCTGAACCCGCTATCCGCCCGTTCCCGGAAACAGACACCCAGGCAGCATTGTTTGTGACAGCCCGGAAGTCTAAATACCCAAGTTTCCCTCACAAAATGAAGGGATAAATGAAATGGCGTTTATTCTCGGGGTGAAGGATCTCTCACTCAGTCACATGAAGGAACGAGGCACTCATTCATGCACCAACAGGCAGGAATCTCGAGCCCAAGAAGCCAGCCAGAAACATGCACCCAGGGTGTGATCCTGCTAATAGACACGTGCAGAACGGGCACACAAGGTGGGAAAGTATACTCATGGATGCCTCGCATGGATGTCTTTTGGAGGTGAGAAGAATGTTCTAAAATTAGCTGTGGTGGCTGGACAATTTGATAAATAGATTAAAGAGCCCTGAGTGGTATCATTGCGATGAGTTGTATACATGCAGATTACATCTCAATGAAGCTCTTTTCCTGCTTTTAGTTTTGTTGCTTTAAAGAGCACAACATAGGAAAAAGCAGCTTAAAATCAAGAGGCTCACTCAATCTTCAAAGTAAGTGTGGGGCAGCCAAATAGGAAGCGCAATGCTTCTATTTCCAGATTTGCTGTTCTAACCTGAGCCAAGAGCCAAGATGTGCAACCTTACACCACACTGCCCACCCTCAGCCAGGCCGGATCTGCCATCTTCATAGGCGCTATTGCTATTGGTTTGGCTTACAAATGCACTAGAGTACATTAAAGCTTCAGTCTCTGGTTCACAAGAGAATAATAGTTCTATTCTGCTACAAGCTGGAGCAGCGTGAGGACGAGAGGCCTATCCTCTCTGCCACAGCCCTCATGAGTACAGTGGTTGGGTGTCAAAGAACAAGACCCAATGGCCAGGATGCTCTCCCTGTGTTTGGGGAAGGTGCTTAGCCTCAGTCTCACTCTCTGTAAAGGTGGGTATGGGTACTACAACTACGTATTTCATAATGTTACTCTGAGGGTTCATAGAAATAAGGCATGGGAGGTTCTCGGCAGAGGCTAGGGCACAGTAAGAGTTGTTAGGTATTTCTTATGCTCACAGTTTCAGGAGGTTGAAACCATTTTTTTTTTTTTTTTGCGGTACTGGGGATCGAACTCAGGACCCTGCGCTTGCTAGGCAGGCGCTTATTCCACTGAGCTATATCCCCAGCTGAAACCATTTAGAAATGGGTGAAAACAAGATTGTAAAAGCAGCCGACAATTGAGTGGTGGCACCAGGGAGCAAGCTAGGGCCAGAAGGGGGAGGGTAGCAGCCTGGGTGTGAGTTCTGCTAGGATCAGGCCCCTCTGCTGGGTACTTAGGCAAGGTGTTTTGTGGCTGAAACGTGATCAAGCTATTGCTGTAGAGCTGACATCTCAGGCCACATTTCTAAGTACTGGAATCTTAAACGTGTTACTTTATAAAGTATGCCTTTAATTTAAATAAAATGCCAGGAAATCTCCTTTTCTCCTATGAGGATTATTCTGCCAATATTTTCCTATTGAGAGTGGCAGGAAGTATTTTTTTATTTAATCGGACTGGAGATTGAACTTGGGGTCTTCACCACTGAGTTCTGGCCCCAGCTGTCTTTTTCACTCTGAGATAGGGTTTTGCTAAGGCACTGAGTTGCCCAGGCTGGGCCTGAGATTGCAGCCCTCCTGCTTCGCCTGGCAGAGTGCTGGGATGACGGGTGCAGGTCGCCATACCTGGCTAGATTTTAGTATTTCAAAGACTGTAGGTTGTACAGTCTCTTTATGTGGTGTTGGGCACCAAATTTGGGCCTGATGCATGTGGTGCAAGCACTCTACCACTGAGCTCCACTCCAGCCCTACAGAGTAATGAAATTTCTTAGGATAAAGGAACATATTTAGAAAATAGTAACTCCAATTTTTCTGGACAACCTAAATTTTTCTTTTTTTGTCTTCTTTTGAAACAAGGTCTCACTCTGCAATTCAGACTGGTCTTGAACTCACTTTGCAGCCCAGGCTGGCCTCGAATTCAGATTCTCCTGCCTCAACCTCTCAAGTGCTGGGATTACAGGCGTGCACCACCATGCCTGGCTAACTGAAATTTTAGAAGAGAAGGGAAACAAAGTTGAAGGTTCTTAGAAGATTCTGCACTTCTCCCAAGTGTTTATCCCTAACATTTCTGAGCTACCTTAGTATACAACTTCTCTGAGGAACACAACTGAACCTCATACATTTTCTGGCAGCCGGAGCCTCACTAAGCTTCTCTTCAATGCTCTTACCATAGAAATTCTCTGGCTCACAGAGCTCTGTCTGAGGAAAGCAGGGGTGTGCGGCAGAGACTGGGGCCAGCCCCTCTGCACCGTGCCCCTGTGGAAGCAGCGGCTAAGGCCCTCAGCTTTGCACTCCCTGCAGTGGATGTGAGGACTGAGAGCACACATGTCTAGCTGTTAACACCGCCTCTGTGGCTGCGGCCCAAAGAGGTAAGAGGAGCTTTCTAGATGCCTCAAAACTAGAGTCCCCAAGAAAAATGAACCCAGTTGATGCTGAACGTGCTGAGCAACACCCCCCCCCCAAATACTGCAGCGTGAAGCTCTCCAGCAGAGAAAGGCTTTGGTAAAGCACACGGGTCTTCAAACAGCCCTCAAGCTACTTTCAAAGCTTGGGGAAGGTGTGCCCGGGGGCTCCTGCAGCCTGCCCGGTGAGAGCCTCGAGCCAAAGCCCGTAGAAGGCAGTGACATGGGGTCATGGCCAGAATACCTGGGCAGAAAGGTAGTGACTTCGAGGAACCAGAAGGCCCACAGCCACATGCCTGGAATCTAACCCGTCTTTTATTTTTGTTAAGGAATTCATTGCAACTCTGCTCAGAAATTGTAAATGTTAGGAAGTGTCTAACACACCTACCAGACCGCTTGGAGCTGATGTGCACCGGGCAGCAGGAAGATCATGCCCGAGCTAGCACGCAGGGGTGTGAATCTGGGTGGTCCCCTCGCACCTGAGTCAGAACTGGCCCATCTCTCCCCTGACAAGCTGCCCCAGGATGAAAGTGCGCCCTGCACCTGCCAAGTGGGCAATGCCTTTCCTACACCTTGTGTCCATGGAGAAAGGTTTAAAAACTACAATCTATTTAACACTTAAGAGTGTTACTGAAAGTGCTTGCATATGCACTGACACTGCGTGCCGTTACGGGATTTACTGTTCTTAACTAATGACTGCTGTTCGCCATTACTGATTCCTGATGCATTTTCCTCCCCTTGCAAATGCCAAGATGCCCCAGCACATTTATCTTGCGTTCATTCACTCATTCTTTTTTTTTTTCTTCTTTTTTTTTTTTTATGTTTTTGAGACAGGGTCTGGCTACGGTTGGCCGTGAGCTCGTGGCATCCTCCTGACTCGGCCTCCCGAGTGCTGGGATGACAGACCTGCGGCACTAACACCACGGTCACATACGCCGCGGGCCGCCGGATACCGGTGCAGAGTTGGTCGGCTTGGTTCTGCAGTGTCCCCGAATGCAGCTTCTCGGAGGTGACCCGGGCAGGCGCGCGACACGCGTGTGGCGGCTCCACCCATGGTCCAGTCCAGTACGGCGCGGAGACAGCGGGCACCGTGCCCGCCTCTCGAGGAGCGGGACCACCGCGACCCAGCGCGGGGATCGCCGGTCCGACCCCCCGGAAGTCCGCGACTCTCCAGTCGCGAGGTCCGCCAGTCACCTTGACCCAGCCGGAAGCACGGAGAAAGCTAGCCCTGGACAGACGCGAGGCGGGGGGAAACGAGAGGCGGGCGCTGTCTCGAGCCAAACATGCCGTCACGTTTTCCTGTTTTCAGGGTAGCTGCCGACCTGCGAGCCTCAGGGTGACAAGAGCAGGTGGCAGGACTCCGCCCACCGCCGCGGCTACCGCGCTTGCCCTCCTTCAGCATGCTCGCAGCTCTCCCGCCCGAGGTCCCGCCTCCGCGGCGCGCGCGAAGAGTGACCGCACAAGGCACGCCGGGAACTGTAGTCCTGGCTCCCGCAAACATCGTAGGAAAAACGATACTGGCCTACAAAGCCCATAACACCGTGCGGCGCAGGCCGCCCCCGGAAGTGCGCCTGGCGCCGGAAGAGAAGACGGCCCCCCTCTCTCGTCCCGGCCATCTTGTGGGAAGAGCTGAAGCAGGCGCTCTTGGCTCGGCGCGGCCCGTTGCAATCCGTGGAGGAACGCGCCGCCGAGCCATCATCATGCCTGGGCACTTACAGGAGGGCTTCGGCTGCGTGGTCACCAACCGATTCGATCAGTTATTTGACGACGAATCGGACCCCTTCGAGGTGCTGAAGGCAGCGGAGAACAAGAAAAAAGAAGCGGGCGGCGGCGGCGTTGGGGGCCCTGGGGCCAAGAGCGCGGCTCAAGCCGCCGCTCAGACCAACTCCACCGCGGCGGGCAAGCAGCTGCGCAAGGAGTCCCAGAAAGACCGCAAAAACCCGCTGCCGCCGAGCGTCGGCGTGGCGGACAAGAAAGAGGAGGCGCAGCCGCCCGCGGCGCTGAAGAAAGAAGGTGCAGCCGGGCGGGCGGGGCGGCGGGCGCGGGACCCTCCGGGTGGCCGCGCGAGCGGGGCGGGCGGGCGACGTCCCGGTAAAGTGTGCGGGGCGCCTGCGGTGCACGCCGTGTCCGGGCTGAGGTCCACTCGGCGTGTCCCGGTGGAGGGCACTGCCTCGGCTTCCCTTCCGTCTTGTGGCGCGGGGCCGGGTGCGGAGGGTGCAGCCCGGCTGCTAGTGTTGGGGGCGTCGGGGTGCAGCACACGTGCGGCCTGGCCCCCGCCCCGCCGGCTGCGCGCCCTCGCACGGCCACTTGCTGGAGTGGAGCGAACTTGGGCCGCAGAGGCCGCGGCGTCTGTCTGCGGCGGCGTGAGGGTCCCGCGTGGAGGCGCGGGCAGTGGCGCCGGCAGTCGCGGGGTGCCGTCGGGGTTCCCTGGGCGCGGGCTCTCCGGGCTGCCTTGCGGGCCGCGGTGTGGCCGCCTCTTGCGTTGGGGACGAAAACACAAGGCGAAGGGGGCGAAGCGCTCAGGGTCTGCGGCCGGGCGGCGGGGCCCGCGCTCCGAGCCTGCCGCTGCCGATCTGCGTGGACGGCCGAACTCGCCGCAGCCACGTGCTCCCCGGGCTGGTTTGGGGCGCTGCTCTTAGGCTTCGGGTGTCGGGGCAGGCGTTTTTCTTCGTAACTTTCATGAGTTCGCCGTGAAAAATGCAGGATCGAGTCGGTGACTAAAAGCGAGCGCTTACGGTGAAGTTACGGGCAGAGGGCAGAGCTGCCGTCCCAGCGAGCGGGCCGAGGCCGAGGCCCTGCTCGGCCAGTTACGGCCAGTTACACTTCGCGGCGACTGTCCGCCACGAGCAGGCACGCGGTCCCGCGTGAGCGATCGCTGGTGTATCACTCCTGAAACTTTCGCCCCGCTTCGCCTTCCTGTTTAAAAACGTGGGAAATGTAGTGTGGTGTAGATGTGGGCATGGTTCAGGCCCTCGGTGGTTGTGATCCAGAAGTCCACCCGTGGAGTGAGCTCTTCCTGGAAACTAGCCTTGGAAGTTCCAAATGTAGGGTACTTCTCTACATTTCGAACAGGTCCGCCATGAAGTCGTTATTTCCTCGGGGAAGTTACCTGCTCTGCCTTAGCTGTCAACGTTTTCGTTTGTGTTTCGGAGCACTCTTCACCCGAGGTTGCAGGAAAGAAACACAAGCTTGTGGAAGTACGGAGAATTTGGATGATAGCCGCTGTGCACTTTTGGGGAACTCGGAGCCGATCAGCGTTGTGTGCGTTCTCAGTGGGTAGCCCTGTAGCAAAGAGGCAGGACCTCCTGCCTGATCCTGGTTCTGTGCCTTGAGTGACAGGGCCTGTGTGGCCCAGCGCTGGGCAGGCTTTGTTACTACTGTTACTGTTGTGATTTTGGACAAACTTCAGGTAGGCGTTTGATGTTTACCTTAGTCTGGCCCTTCTCGTCTGTTTGAAGAACTTGGGAATTGACAAGGTGCAGTATTACTGGTGGAGTATTACTGCATATGGCTAGGTTTATGGTTTTTCTTTTTTTAAGTAAAGCTTAGACTGTAATACAGCTAGCTTGCAGGTGTAGGTAAGCACATCAAAAGATGCTCCCGTGTTTTAAAAATATAATTTTTCATTACATGAGTTTATTTTGGGGGATGTGGAAAGCAAGCTCAGGGCCGTGCGTTCGGGGTAATGGGACTGTACCTCGAGCCCCGGGATGAGCTTAGATACTGTAGGCCTCGCCTTGAGTGCTGGGTGGGGAGGCCAGCCCATGTTCAAATGGGTGTGTTTGGCTTGGACATCATTATAGGGACTGGCTCCATATATAGCTCCACCCAATACACAGTGCCACTGCTGGAATTTATTTAAATGCCTTGGCTAAGGTCTACATTTGAGGTCTGTCCTTAGGATTTGCAGGGACTGACCCTTAAAACTTAACCACAGAGGTTGATATTTACTATATGGCTCCCCTGATGGGACTGTGAGCAGTGGGTGTGTCCTGGTGGTGTTCCAGTTTCTTAGAAAGCAGAATGGAATAATTTAAGATCTCATAAAACCATTTTCTCGGCTACTTTTAAAAATTCAGAGCTAAAGCAATTACAGCTTACTTGAAATCTCAGTTGTATGTTTAACCATCAGTCTGTTTAGTTCCAAGAACACAAATAATTCACAGTGGTTGTTTTTGTGATTTTCAAGATGTTAACAGGAAGAGTATAAGGGGAGGAATCAAATGTTTCAGCCATCACCCAGTGCCATGAGTGTCCCATTTTTCTTCCTTGAGTTGGATAAACCCAGGCCAGGGCCATGTTCGTATTAACATGTGCTCTGCTGCTGCTGAGATACACTTCATGTCTTCCATTTCTTAGCTATTGCTTGAAGAGGGTCTTCCTGTGTAGGTAATTTTTAAACATTCCATGAAAACACGATGCTCCAAGTACAAACCTTAGAAAAGACTGTGCTTCATAGTCATAAATGTTTCCTGTGTAAGACAGCATTTTTCTAAGCCGGGTGTGGAAGTCTGTTTGCATGTGCAAATACGTGTGCCTGTCTGCACTTCTGTACCAAGAGACTGACATCTTGGAAATTGAGAACGGCTGCCAGGATGGTGTCCAAGTAGTTTGAGAGAGAGCTTGAGTGTGGAAGGTCTCGGAGGGTGGTTTGGCAAGCTACAGCTAAGTTTAAAATGAATTTGCCTTACACATACAGGTTATCCAGTGTTTGCCTTTTTATAGTCTAGGCATAAACTTTTGTGTTTGCAAACATAATTTGCTTATGCAGGTGTTTATCCTTGTAGGAATAAGACGCGTAGGAAGAAGACCCGACCAGCAACTTCAGGGGGAAGGGAAAATAATTGATAGGAGACCGGAACGGCGGCCACCTCGAGAAAGACGGTTTGAAAAACCGCTTGAAGAAAAGGGTGAAGGAGGAGAATTTTCAGTGGATAGGTAAGTTTTTTTTTTTTTTTTTTTTAATCTGTTGTGTCAGTTTATAGTTACATCTTTGCGTGATGCTGGGGATAGAACGCAAGGCTTTGTGCATGTAACACAAGAGCTCTGTGGCTGAGCCACATCCCCAGCCCCTTTGTTTACATCTTAACAGAAAGCTATGAATCGTTACCAGGTAGTGGTGTGGCTGATCACTTCTCGGCTTTAAAGAGAAAAATCTGAATGTGTCTCACTTAGGCCTTTTGGGATAGATTCAGGCTTAGAGCCCTGGTCCTGAACCGTTTCAGTTACAGTGGTAGCCAGTTTCTTTTCCTTACTTTCCCCAGATGTTGAATTATTCTTTTTTGTTTGTTTGTTTTTCCCAGATGTATTAAAAGGCCAGTACTCTGGGACAGTTTTTTAAAGCAAAGTGAATAACTGTGTGGGTTAGATGTGTTCATTTTAATTGTACTGGTGAACAGCAGTTTCTTTGGATTCCAGCACAACATGTAACAATGAAAAAATGTGTGCACTAGTACCAGTGTTTTCAAGAATGCCAAAATACTTTTCTCACTCTGGTTTCCTGTGTTTAGAAATGGACTTGAATTCTCCAAAGCACTGTTGGATTATGAGCTAGTAAACGTGTTGCATGTTTGTGAGCCTTTGCATGGATTCTTCCTATTCCTTTTTCTGCAGACCCATTATCGACCGGCCTATCCGAGGGCGTGGTGGTCTTGGGAGAGGGCGAGGTGGCCGTGGCCGTGGCATGAGTCGAGGAGATGGGTTTGATGCTCGTGGCAAGCGTGAATTCGACAGGCACAGTGGGAGCGATAGATCGTAAGTCTTAATATGGCGATTACTACATTCTGCATTTTCATACGCTTATTCAATAAGCAAAATTTGAGTTTCTAGAACTAGAGTATTATGTTAACTCAGTTTTGTTAGTTCTTTTTCACATTACAGTGGCCTGAAGCACGAGGACAAGCGAGGAGGTAGCGGATCTCACAACTGGGGAACTGTCAAAGATGAATTAACGTTGGTATTCTGATTTTTTTTTTTTTTAATCAATGTTAGTAACTTGAGGCTAGACCTTAGTAGAGACCTGCCCCTTCTTGAGTGTAGTTTTGCCCCTGGGTTGAGAATGGAATTGCCATTTCTCGGGATGGAGTGTCAGATGACCAGCTTTTCTGTACTTCAGCATATGTGTTAGTAAGGTTTTCATGTGGAAAAAAGCAGGGGCTTTGGTGAAGTCCTGCACTGAAGTCCTTTGGCTGTTCTGACACCTATGTCTTCCATTGTTCCTACTGTAGCTGTTGCATTCTAGTCTTTACAGAACTTGATGAGCCAGAGCCTCTGTTTTAAAAGCATGTGAATGAGCTGGTCAGTAGTTCACAGTATATTGTTTTCTCCTAGAGGTCTGCGGGAAGAAAGCCATGGGGAAACTTAGGAATGTGGGGGTTGATATTTTTGTGTGAAAACCTGTTGAGCTACATGTAAATGGACCTCGATGCCTTTCTTTTCCTTTCTCTCCTTAGAGAGTCCCCCAGGTACATTCAGAAACCAATATCTTATAATTGCAGTGACCTGGATCAGTCAAATGTGGCTGAGGAGACACCTGAAGGTGAAGAGCGCCCTGTGGCAGATACTGAGAATAAGTAAGTGGCTGAGGAGTGTGGGACTCCACTGCTTCACCCCTGCCACCGAGGGCGGGAGAGGGCGCTCGCTGCCCAAGCTCAGGGTCTGCATGGGGCTCTCATGGATGTTGCTCTGCTCAACAGCCACCTGCAGTGTCGTCCTCCCCAAAGGTCAGGAGGTTGCATGCAGGAGCGAGGGGCTCGACTCCGAGCCTTGGCTGGCTCCTGGCTGGCTGGGTGCCGGGTGCGGGAGGCCTGGCCGCGGGAGCCAAAGGTTGGCGCTTCCTGGCTGGGAACGTGTTGGGATAAGAAGTACTTGTAACACGTCTGTTTGTAGCTCTGAGGAATGTAGACGTTTTACAGTTTCACATAAACTAGACAGAGCTAGGAGATGGACCGTTCTAAAATTAGCTTCTTCTCCAGCTTGTTCTTCTCTTAACGGAACCGATGTTCTTTAAAATCTGCTTCAGAATGAGTAGAGGGCAAAGATGAGACTGCTGCTAACTTGCTAGTTTTCTTACGTGTTTGTTTTTTGAGTTTGGGTTGAAGTCTTGGTTTTGAAGTTCAGTTTTTTAAGGGTAAGAGTTTAAAGGGTTATAGTTGAGTTGGGCATGGGGACCTAGGCCTGTGATTGAGTTTGTGGCCCCCTGGGCTACGAGACCATGTCTCAACAGAAGCAAAAGCCAACCTGGTAAGAATAATGTAGTGCTTCCTGAAGCTGAACAACCCAAGTAGGATGTGCAAGCCAGGCATTTGTTCTAGGATTGTGGTGCAAAGTCTTGGATTCAGCTGATGCAGGGCAGCTTTTTTCTTCTTTTTTTTTTTAAAAAAAAAAAAGAGGGTCTTGCTATGCAGTTCAGGCTGGTCTCCAGCTCACAAAGAGCTCCTGAGTGCTGGGATTACGGGTGTGCGATACCACACCCACCTAGGGCTGCAGTTTTAATGGTTGTCAGCCTGAGTTACCTTGTGGTGGTGTGGAGGGTCAGTGCTCTGGACCCTGTGCCTGTGGGCTGGCCCCTCTCCCTCCCCAGGCTAGGGGTGGCTCTGTTTCAGTTCCGAAACGACAGTTTTTAGCATCCGTGTATGAGTGAGAACATCTGGAGTTGGTGTTTTTGTGCCTGGTGCGTGACAGAATGTCCTCCAGTGCTGGCAGTATTGCGGTGAAAAGTGCTTTTCTACGGCTGGGCAGAGGCATCATGTACAGGCTGTGTTTTCTGTACCCATTCTCCTGTTCGTAGACACGTGGACTGCTGCTGTATCTTGGCAGTAGAAGGACTGCTAAAGCCTGTGCTAGTTCATTTCTAGTTTGTGGGACAGGGGTGGAAGCCAGGGTCCTTCCACTGAGCTGCATCCCCAGCCGATTTTGATTGTGAAACAGTCTTGCTAAGTGACCCAGGCTGGCCTGGATCTTGGGACCTGTTGTTGCAGGTGCGCACACATATGTGCCTCCAGTACTGCTTGTTCAGTACTGTTCCATGCTGCAGTATTCACCTTCCCAACAGTGCATGAGAGCTGCCCTCTGTGTGCTAGTGGGCATTTGTTCCTTTGTTACTTTGTGTTTGATAATTACTCTACTAGGGTGAGGTGATGTTTCACTGTGGCTTTGGGTTTTATTTTGCATCAGCGATGGTAAATTGCATATATTTGTCAGCCACTATTAAGGCTTTGGGGAAGTGAGTTTTCATTTTATTTACCCATTTTTAGTGGAACATTTCTTTTACTATTGAGTTTTGAATTCCTTATTCAAATCTGTTAATACCTTATTGGCTGTAACCCCATTTGTCTATTTTTGCTTCTGTTGTTTATAATCAAAAAGCTTTCCTAGAGCAGTCCCTTGAAGCATTTCTTTGAGTTAGGGCCCTTATCTAGTGAAGTTTTGTGTGGAGAGATAGGGACCTAGTTTCAGTCTCTGTCACAGGAATGTCCCATATCTCCATCACCAGGTACTGAAGAGGCTGCCCATTCTCTAGTGTGTGTCCTTATGTCTTTGTAGAAAAGCCGTGTCCGAGTTCTCTGTCCCGTCCGGTGCTTCGTGTCTGTCGGTACGGCAGGGAGTCTCGATCAGACTATCCCATCAGGGAAGGAAGAGGGAAGCACTGCTCATGAGAGGGAGCATCATCCCTGGGGCGGCTGCTCAGCACAAGGAAGAGCCAGGGCTACTGTGTACTTGGGTCATAGAAACTCATTTACATGAAGCTATGTGCTGTCCTAATTGTGTGTAGTAAACAATGAAATTGTAATTTTTGAGTTGGATGAGCCCTATAACAGGAAGTATCACATGATACTTGACTACTCATTAGAAACACCCTAGTTTGAATCAGTTTTAGGGTGACCTGCAAAGTCTAAGACTGTTTACCAGAAAAAATGGCGTTGATTGGAGGTGGAGGCAAATCTGCAGCTGAGCACCTGGGAATGAGGGGGAATCATTGGCCCAAAGGAGCGAATGCTGATCGTGGCAGAGGATCCTGCCTGGAGTTGGGGTGACTCCAAGCGTGCTGTTGGCTCTCACTTAATGTAAGAAGTAGCGTTTCTTTCCTGGTTTCTAGAGCTTCTCTTTTGTTCCAGTTTGACCTGCAGCTGTCCTAAAGGTAGGTGCGTGGCTTCTTGATGTGACCATTTGTGAGCTATATTCTGGGCCTCCTGGTGTATTGCTGCTGATAAGTAGATAGGACCAGTTTTGGAGCCTACAGTTTATCTGTGAGCCAACAAAGTTGGATCCCACACCTAAGATTCCAAGTAAACTTGCTCTAGGAAGCTCTGAGATAGTTTGTCAGACAATAAAGGCCAACAGTGAGGGGGATATTTGAGTCCCTAGGTTAAGTCCTTTTCTATCTTTGGAAGTAAACAGGGCTCCCAGAATAGCAAGGGACATCGTTGGTGACAATTGGAAGTTGAGATTAGACCAAAATAATGACTTCCTGGGCTTGTTCCTGTTAAAAGAAGAAAAGATAACTAAAATAGTTAAAACCTGACAGCCATATTTTAAAATAATCAGTATTGAATAGTGAGGCCAGTAGGTCTGACAGTTTATTAGTGAGGCCTCAGCGCAGGTTGTTTTGAAAGCTGGGTCTTGGAATTTGTAGACTCAACTCTTTTTTTCTTTTCCATAAGTTAGAGTGGTTGGAGTAGGAGTGGAGTGGGCCGCTGGCTCTCCAGGCGCCCTGTGGGCTCCTTCATGACCGACTGTGATTGTAGGGAACTGTCGGGTAAAGGAGAGGGTTGCAGGGGCTTGTTCGGTGTTTCCAAAGAGGCATGAAGGGCTAATAAGGCTGGCTCAAGTTTGTCTGACTGATACGTGACCATTCCATTGGCTTTGTGGTTACAGCTTTGTGTTCTTCATTCATCTAAACTTTAAGCAGCAGCCACTGACCTTCTGGGTCTGCCATGTTACATGTAGCCTTTGGGTGACACAGAAACCTGACACCCTATCCTTGGACAATCTTCCTCAAAGATTATGAACCAGCCAAAATTAATTTGCTTATTATCAGTTTAAAATGTTTTTACATAAATTACAGCAGCCATTTTACCAGGTTTAAAATTAAACATCTTTTCACAGAGAGAACGAAGTTGAAGAGGTTAAGGAAGAGGGTCCAAAAGAGATGACTTTGGATGAGTGGAAGGCAATCCAAAATAAAGACCGGGCGAAAGTAGAATTCAATATCCGAAAACCAAATGAAGGTGCTGATGGGCAATGGAAGAAGGGATTTGTTCTTCATAAATCAAAGAGCGAAGAGGTAAAACTAAGATTTGTGGTGTTGGAAAATGTTTGGATATGAGTTGAATATTGCTTATAATTCTTCCTTTGAATTTCATATGGATATACTCTTTATGTAAAAATAAAGCTTAGATGTAGTGGAGCACACCTGTAATCCCAGGGAAGCTGAGGCAGGAGGATTGCAAGTTTGAGTCCAGGCTGGAAGAAATTAGCAAGATCCTGTCTCAGAAAAGGACTCAGGTTGTTGCTTTTTACAAAGGGCCTGGGTTTGGTGGTTTGGTCCCAATACCTCCACCACCATGGAAAAAAAAAGCTTTACATAAGATCATTTTAGACAAGTAATTTTAAAAGAACAATAAACTATTACTATATGGTAAGTATTATCCCTTGAGTAATCCATAGTTAACGTTCAATGTGGTAGGTTTCTTTCCCTTGAAAAGCTATCAGTCGGTGGCCTATCGTACCAGCTTTTAGAAAAATGGTGGTTTCTCTTACAGATGTGGTTATATTTTAAAAAACTTAACCCTAATGGCCACCATTAAAATTTACTGTATTAGATTGAAATGTTGGTGTTTTTGTATGATTTAAGCTAAAGTAAAGCTGGCCTCATTTAGTGTCCGCCTTTCGAACTGGCTATGCTGTGTGTACCGCCGTGTGGGTGTGACGGGCAGTGCAGCCTTGGCGCTCCTCACGGGGCTGGTCTTGGTGGCACCGCCGATTAACTTACGGGTTTCCTTCACCTGGGAAATGCGGAGACTGAGACCTGGAGAAGGCGTCCTGTAATAAGACATGGGGTGGAATTTTATTTCTGGCGTTGGGGGTTGGGCCCAAGGCCTTGGGCTTGCCAAGCACGCACTTTGCCGTTGAGCTACGCAGCCCCTGGCAAGATTTAGATTGCGTTTAGCAAGCAAAAGTGGCTCTGGGACTAACTTAGAAAACTAAAATTGAGATTAAAGAGACCTGAATGTTTTTCTGAGTTTAGAAAGGATGACTTTTAACATTTTACTCTGTAAAAATAGTAAAGAGGGTATTTCTCTTAAATGTCAAATATGGTAGAACATTTTTTGTTAAGAGTCCTTGTTGTTTTCATTTTCCCCTCCGTTTCTGCCTGTCAGTTGTGTGTGTGAGTGACTAGAGCATTTGTGTTGGGGGTTACAGACCCCTTTAAGACAAGTTATTTTGTAGCTTTTTTGGGTTCCAGCTGCACTTTTCCCATTAAATTGTACGTTGGGTGCATTCAGGGTGGAATGGCTGTGGATGGTAGTTGTAATGGAGGTAACTCGTTAACACCCAGAATTCTCTTCATAGATTTGATAGACATTGGGTTAAATATCCCAATTTTGAATTTTCTACACTGAGCTTTTTGGAAATAAATGGATTAGTATCCCCTTAACTGTGGTTTCATTTTGTACACTTTTGGTTGCTGTTTTTGTAGTCAGAAAACATGAAATGGTAATTTCATCAAATTCATAATACTATCAATATGCAAAGCAGCAACTATTGGTGTGTTTTTGTTTTTGTTTGTTGTTGTTGTTGTTGTTTGCCTGTTTTGGTTTCTGTCTTTGGATGTTTGGTTTTTGTGTTTTTCTGTTGTTGAGAGGATTAATGGTCTGACCAATTTTGCATGTCTGTATATGGGTTCATATATTTACACTTCGAAGATATCAATGGATAAAGCAATAACCACTGTTGAGACCATGTCACCTTGTCTATAGATCAGTTGTGATTGTACTATTTTTTATGCTAATTGGT
>PVLD010002363.1:0-119263 GCA_004027595.1 Dinomys branickii | reverse complement strand
AAAAAAAAAAAAGAATGTCATGGCAGTTCTCTCATTTTGCCCACTAAATCCTAGGTAATTTCTTTTTGGTCATTTCTAACTTGGAACTGTACAGGGAAGGGTATCCTAGGAAATTTAGCACCTAGTCTAACCTAGCTGACAACACTACAGTCTGGTATATTACTCAGCAATGAGAAAAATATGGAGAGAGTTTTGACAAACACCAGTTTGAAATAGGATCTAGGGCTCCCTTAACATGCTTCTATAAATCCATGTAACTAATGAGCGAGCACATTTCAAGGCATATGCTGGGATGTTTGAGAATCTTGGTAACTGGGGTAAGGATGAGGCTCCCACACACAATGGAACTGTGGAAATAAAGAGACAAATGGATTAAAACAAATATTCAATGTCAAACTTCTAAGATTTAATATTTTAATATTTACTTTGATATTCTAAGAAGGAGAAATGAAAAAATATGAATAATTTTATTCAATTATTTATCACTAAACCCTTTCTCTTAGTAATTTCCTTAAGAATAAACAAAGACATATCTGTAGAGAAATATAGTAAAAGTTTTCACTTATTTTTCTTATTCTGTATTTCAAAAAGTGAATTTACCCTTTGACATGAAGGATAGGAAAGGTTGTTTGCACAGGAAATAAAGAATTGGTAGTTCAGGGGAATTAAACTTACCATAAAACAAACTTCTGATTAATCAGCAATTTTTTAAAGTTTCATAGGATACCCACCAAGTGGAATTCATTCTTTGTCCTTGATTCATGATTTTCATATGACTTTGCTCAGGGGAAGAGTTGGCAGAAAAATGATGTAGTCAATCATAAAGCTATTGTTAAATGTCCATAATGTCTACCTTCTAATCATAATTTTCATCAAAGGTAGAAAGGCACAGTTGGAGAAAGAAATAGTATTACTCTAAAATTTCAGTGAGAAGGTACTTTCTTATTTATACCATTAAATTTTAGTTTCATCTCATTTTTATGAGACAGACAGATAAATCACACATTGTAGTCTAGAAGCCATGACCAAAGTTTTTAACATATGATTTAACATATGATTTAAATAGTAAATCAGAAATATGATTTAAATAGTAAATAGAAAATTTTAAAACTCTCGTGTATAATAGCCTGAATCACATGGAAATGAGGGCTCAACAATGGCAAGAGGGAGACAGGCATACAATGGTCAACAGTCTGAAGCCATGTGAGCAGCTTCAGAGCACAGATCAGAGTGAGTTCGTATAATATGGAGATCATGAAAATGTTGTTGAAGTGCATGGATTAGAAAACAAAAAAAAAAACAGGAACGGTGATATTTGTCACATATTTTATATTGCCAGTAGGATTGTTTTATTTCTCTCTGAATCTTCTTTGACTCTGTTTGAAACTCTATCAGGCCTATAATTTTCTATTTAATCTGCCCTATCATACTTACTAGTGAAGTAGTGTTTTTCAACACAAAATCAGCATGATGTCATAAAATATAGTATTGTTTTATATATGTACTATATTAGATTGATACTATTCATGTATTTTATAATGCAATATTGTATTTATATTTTTAAATAGCATATTTGCATTATTTTTATGCTTGTAGCTACCAGCATTTGCCATTATAATACATAGTGATATTTGCTAAACCTTGTACAACCATCATATATATGTAGTCCACATACATTATAAATATGTTTTCTATATTTTTAAGTGAGCTAGATAATGTTACAAAAAATATTTAATTTTTAATGTAGATAAAAATTCTGGTAAAATTGAATTTCTCTGAGAAGAAATAATTGTACTATGATTTGAAACTGTTAATTAGTTCATAGCATTACTAATACTATAAACTAGTATTTGACTAATTAATGAGAGAAGCCCCCTGAAAAGTAATACTAGTCAGTATTTTTAAGAAGAAAGTTACTAAGACTTGAAAATGCAAAAGAATAGTTAATAAGACAGCTTCATGTGGAATGTGTTAACTTTGACTAGACACTGTTTTACAGTAAAATTATAAGCCTAATTTTTTAAAAAAATGTTTTTAAAGAATTAAAGAGGGCACCACATGGAAGATAAACCAAAATAAATTTCTGTCACATTTTTGTTTTTGTTTTAACATGCATTAATTTTACTTATTAATAAGGTTTATTGTGATATTTCAGCCCATGCATACGGCATAAATTGATCAAATCTTGAGCAAACTTTTCCTAGTTTTTATAGATTGAATTTCGAAAAAAGCTATCCCTTAGATTGCATACTTGAAGAAAAAATGACTTATAGTACTATTGCTGTGCATGTAAGAGAGAAAAACCAAAAAATTTAATGGACCGATTGAATTGGATCATTTTTCTGTCTCATCGCACTCCATTGTTAAGAAGACAGGGTGCAGCCCGTCAGCTGATGCAACTGAAAGCTCAGTTTCCTTCCTTGTGGAATTGACGGCATTCTCTGAGGTATGCTGCACGAACAGAGACTCAGGCCATCACACCTAGAAGAGGACCGCCTTACAGTTTGAGAAAAAACAAACAGTTATTTCCTCCAAATCACTGAATTATAAAGCATTTAAAAGATTAGACCTGGAAGTCACTCACATCCCGCAATTTTGCTCATCTTTTGCTGATGAATTTCACTCCCCTCCCTTCACATGCTTTTATATGGGGTCAAGGACTAGACACTGTGACGTCAGATGCACAGCCAAAGCAGACTGAGTGGTAGGGATGTGGCAAGATCTCCAGAGGCATCAAGGTACTTGGGAACTTTAAGCTTTTGAGAGTGTTTCATAGACTATGAATACCTCCAACAGAATCAATACAACTTTTATGAAACACCAGCAGAAAATTCATAAAAGAAGTACCAAGAATAGATAAAAAGAATATAGTCTTTTTATGTTCACTTAAAACCCGAAGAGCGGGAAGTAAGAGGTACAACAGTATTTGAAGAGGTAATGACGATGGCTATGTGGATGCACCTTGAGACTCTACTCTTCAGTGAAATAAATCAGAGAAGTGTGTAAAGATCACACTGTCTCTCTGGTGTGAGAAACTGAAAATGTAAATAAGATCCAAACTATCTAATAGACATTGCAAATGAGGAAGAAATTGTTCCAAAGGAAAGGGGAACTAATGAGGGGGGAGAGAGGAAGGAAGGAAGGAAGGAAGGAAGGAAGGAAGGAAGGAAGGAAGGAAGGAAGGAAGGAAGGAAGGAAGGGAGGAAGGGAAAAGAAAAAAGTGAGAAGAGAAGGATAAAATGGAAACAAAGCTTTGTAAAAAAGGAGGGGAAGAGGGATTGAAGGCAGGGTAGGGGAATGGGGAAAAAAGAATCAAGTTATGTCACGTACAGGTACAAATTCCCTATGATGAATATGACCATTATGTATATCTAAAATTTACCAATAAACTTAATAATAAAATTGAAATAATAACAATATATTCTAATGATGAGAAATCCCAATACCCAACACCCTAACAATTCTGTATTTTATAGCTATTTATTGTATTCATAATAGTGGCTATAGTGGGTGCAGCCATCAGCACTGATGTCATCTAATTCTGCAATAAAGTTATAAATTTCAGAAACACCATGTAGGGCACTCTGTCATGCATTTGGAAAAAAATAATACTAAATATAACCTATATGAGTCACGTTTTGCAAATTCTGTTTCCTAATGGGTCTGGCAATATGATGTTTCAGGCAACAGAATGCAAGGAGTAACAGGTATCACTTGAGTAAAAGACTTTATACAAAATATTATGACTGTATTTGATGTCCCTTTGCCTGCCACAGTGCTCTGGGTAAACATTAATGGTACTAACAAAATTGTTTAATTTTGAAGCCACTTGTTGCAGTGAACCATGATATAGATAACACAGCTTGAAGAGCCTCAGAATCTTGTCCAAGAGTATATATGACTGATCAATGGAGCTTTTTAAAGGTTTTAAAAGTTTTCATTGTATCTAAGCATTTACCAAAGCGTACATCTACTAAAGGCTACACATTGTCCCAGGGACAATAGAGATAATCATCTTAAAAACAATGATTTTTCTCAGTATGCAAACAAATGCAAAATTATAAACAAACTGGGACATTGTGATAAAAAAAGGAATCAGAGAATCTGAGACGAAGCACATGTTCACATCAATCTTTTTAATCTTTGCCATATACATCATAAAATTGTTCCATATTATTTCTTTAGGGGTGGATTCATTCAGTTACTAATAAGGTTAAATAGTATGTTCAGTTACATTTTCATCATTTTATAAATTAATGCTTTTCACTAAGTTTTGTACTTTTTTTTAAGGTTTTAATATTTTACTCATTACAAACTAACACAGAATAGGGAAGGTCATTATTTCAGCATAGGGAAGGTAAATATTGCCCTATTCAAAATGTTGCATTTTACTCTAGTAGCTAAATTCCTTTTTACTTAGTAGTAGTATTATTTTCTGCAAATACAAGCTTAAGATAAAGCTATTATTATTGCTAAGGTATTAAACCATACTTTCCCGTAAGTCATATAAATATATTTTTTTTCTTTTTGGTTGCCATATGATCTTCATTCTAGATACATTTCATAAATCTTTCTCACTGGCAAATGACAAACAGTATTTTAAAGAAAGACAGTTTACCGCATCAGAATAGGTCTCAGTTATGGAAGAGCTACAGTATAGACCCAGATTCCATGATAGATATGTGTGATAAAGAAAATGTTTATGGTTGTTGGGTGACTTAGCTTGCATTAAATTGCACGATTATTTTTGTATTCAACTCTTTTATTCAACCTAAAGCAGCATTAAGATATGGCACATAGAATGGTTTTGATATCAGATCAATAAACATTTCCCAGATATCTTCTCAAAGAAGAGACATGTTTTAAGCAATTTTAGTATTAGATGGAGAAAGATTACTAAACATTAAATCATTTAATCAATGGTCATGGTTTTTGGTTTGTTTTGTGCTTTAGAATAAAATTGCCCTCTGGGTACAACAGCTGTGATTTGAAAATCTTAGACAGTGCTACTTTCTGGGTTGCACTGATTTCCTTTTTATTATATAAACAGTCTCACATAAGATTTCAAAATGATTGAATGAAAATATGAACGAAGTTGTAAATGTCTCAAAAAATAACTATTGAGTTGCTTTCAAATTAATGTTAAATGAAGATATCAACTACACCGTTGTCTTTTAATGAAAGCTAACATTGCCAAAGAAATGTAATCAATAAATAAAATGGGGCTAATTATTAATACTTATAAAATAATGGCATGCATTATATTAAATACAAAATTAAAAATAGCTTTTTAAGTTTAGCATCATGTTTTAGGGTGTATTAATAAGAGTTCTCTAAAGGAACAGAATCAATAGGTAGTATGTGTATACCTTGAAAGTTTATTAGGTAAACATATAGGATCAGAGGTGGAGTGTCCACAGCAGCCACTATGTGGTAGAGAGGCTCAGGGTCAAGCAGCAGCTCAACTCAAGAAGGAGGAAGCTGAACAACGAAATGGCTCAAGATTCAGCTCTAGTCCACTATTGAAGGTGTGGAAGATCACTGGCGAGTCTGCACTGAAAGGTTGAGGAATCTGGAGCCCCTGGAAGCCTAAACAAAATGGAGGACTGAACCGGAAGATGGATGTCCAATGGTGTCCACAGCCCAGAAGACATTCTGTCAAGAAGAATAGAGTTCTTCAAAATGGGCGAACTCAGAAGGGGAATAGCTGGTTTGAATGGAACCTCTAGACCTAGTTTGCTGAGAAATCTCCAAACGGCTCTCCACAGTGGTTGCACCAGTCTGCATTCCCACCAGCAGTGTAATAGAGTCCCCATTTCTCCACAGCCTCGCCAGCATTTGTTATTGGATGATTTTTTAATACTGGCCAGTCTTGCTGGGGTGAGATGGAATCTCAGTGTTGCTTTTATTTGCATTTCTCGGATGACTAAGGATGTGGAACATTTTCTCATATATTTATTTGCCATTTGTATTTCTTTATCTGAGAAGTGTGTATTCATTTCAGATGCCCATTTCTGGATTGGGTCTTTGAATTTGGACAGGTACATGTTTTTTAATTCCTTGTATGTTCTAGATAGGAGACCTTTGTCTGAGGGACAGCCAGCTAGGATTTTTTCCCAATTTGTGGGTTTTCTTTTTACTTTGCTGGTGATTTCTTTAGATGTACAAAAACTTTTCAGTAGGATGAGGTCCCAATTATTGATTCTTTGAAGTGTTTCCCTTGCAGTTTCATGAACTTTCATGAATTTTTGTTCATGAACTCTCTGCCTACTCCTATGTCTTCAAGATTTTTACCTACTTTCTCTTCCAGTAGATTTAGAGTTTCTGTTTTAATGTTGAGGTCTATGATCCATTTTGACCTGAGTTTGGTGCATGGTGATAAGACTTGGGTCTATTTTCAGTTTTTGGCAAGAGGCAAGCCAGTTTTTCCAGCACCATTCATTAAACAGGCCATCTTTTTTCCAGTGAGTTTGGCTGACCCCTTTGTCAAATATTAGGTTGCTGAGTGGGTTTTTCGTTATGGTTGTATCTTCCAGTCTGTTCCATTGATCCTCGGGTCTGTTTTATAGCCAGTACAAGGTTGATTTTATTACAGTAGCTTTGTAGTATAATTTCAGGTCAGGGATTGTGATTCCTCCTGACTTGTCCTTGTTGCCCAGGATTGCTTTTGCTATTCTGGGTCTCTTCTGGTTCCAGATGAATTTAAGGCATATTTTCTCTAGATCTGTGAGGTATCCTAATGGTAGTTTAATGGGAATTGCATTGAATCTGTACAATAGTTTTGGTAATATGGCCATTTTCAAAATGTTAGTTCTTCCTAACCATGAGCAGGGTATGTTTTTCCATTTATTGAAATCCTCTTCGATCTCTTTTTTTCAGAGTACTGTAGTTTTCACTGAATAAATCTTTCACATTCTTTGTTAGATTGATTCCAAGGTATTTCAATTTCTTGGTTGCTATTGTAAAAGGTATGGTTTCCTCAATTTCTCTCTCAGTCTGTTTGTTGTTCACGTATAGGAATGCTCTTGATTTTTGGGTGTTGACTTTGTATCCAGCTACACTGCTGAATTTGTCAATTCCCCTTCTGGGTATTTTCCCATAAGATCTGAAAACATCATATCACTCGGATATATGTGCACCCATGTTTATAGCAGCGCAATTTGTAATAGCTAAATTGTGTAAGTAACCCAAATGTCCATCCACAGAAAACTGGATTTAAAAACTATGGCATTTTTATATAATGGAATATTGTTCAGCTATAAAGAGGGATAGATTTGGGGCCTTTGTAGGCAAATAGTCACAATTGGACACCATACTCATAAGTGAAATAAATAAGAGGTACATGTGCAGGCAATGTATTGTGTCACTGGTGTAAGAACCTGAGGGAGGGAATATAAACTAAGAGACATGAAGGAAATCCGTTCAAAAGCAAAGAACAGATTGGACGAGGGAAAGGAGAAAAGAAAGAGGCAAAAATGTATGTATGTATGTAAGTATATGCATATGTGCAGGATGGCTAACATGATTCTACTATTGTATTATGTCACTTAATGGTAAGGAATAGTTGATGACTGGTTGTTTGATCAATCTTGTATGTCTATATGTGTTATCCTGAGCATACACTTTGAAGATATCAATATGCAATGCAACAACTATTGTTGGTTTTCTGTTGCTTTGTCTATAATTCAATTCTGATTATACTATTATTGTGCTACTTTGTGTCTCTTTGTTAATGCTTTCCATGTTTTTTTCTTTTTTTTGTTGATGTAGTTCTTCTTTCACACTTAAAAAAAAGAAAAATTATATTAAAAAATGTGAGTAAGTATGTATGCATAAGCAGCATATCTAACATAGTTGTACTACTGACTTAGGTCACTTTATTGTAAGGAATAGTTGAGGATTAATTGTTTGATCAATTTTGCATGTCTATATCTATGTTCCTGAATATACACTTCGAAGTTATCAATATGTAATGCAACAACAATTGTTGATTCCCTGTCACCTTTTCTGTGACTCAGTTTTGATTGTACTATTCTTATGCTACTTTGTGTCTGTTTGTTAATATGTTTTTGTTCTTTTACTTTTGAAATAATAAAAAATAAAATGGGTGAATTTCTCTTTCAAGTCACTTGGTTGGTGCCACCCACAACCAGGATGGGCCTTCCTCCCTGAGTTTGCTGGGGTCCATCTCAACATCTGATATCATAGAATTGTGCTTTATGAATCTGGTAGGTATTGCTCAATCCATTCAATGTGACATACCATGATTCAAGATCACATAACATTTATAAGAGTTGTGTTCCTTCAAACTTTATAGACAAATATAATTTTACAGCATAGCTCTGACAGTACCTTTTCCTGTGTTCAAAGTATAATTTCCTGCTTCTTTATGGGTATCATAATTTTCAGTAGAAAATTGGAGATTTTAAATCATATACTGCTAAATTATTGACAATGAGATTGTTGTAGTTGGGACACACAATGTCTTCCCAAAGGCCCATGTGTTGCATATGTGATCTATACCCTTCCTGGTGCTAGTGAGAAGTAATGGAATATCTAGGAAGAGGGGCCCAGTGGCAATAAATTAAGTCACTGGGAACACGTCATGCAAGGAAGGGGACATTAAACTTGTCCTTTCTTCTCTTTGTCTCCTGTCACATGCTTTCACCAGTGCACATTGCATTCCCACTGGCCCTCAACCAGTCAACTGGGTAAAATGCCTCCGAGTACAGCTGCTGACACTGCGAGCCAATATGAAGCTTTCTTCCTCATATGTTGATAATGTTAGGCATTTTGTCACAATGCTGAAGGTGTGTGTGTGTGTGTGTGTGTGTGTGTGTGTGTGTGTGTACTGCATCAGCATGGTTCTGGGTGTGGAAGGCCTAACCTAAGGATTGTTGCCAACAGCATAAAAGCAGAACTAGGGGGCAAGATGGTGCTGTTGATTCTACTGGAGAAGCTTGTCGTGCTGATTTTACTGACATGAACGCAGCTGTTCTCATTGTCAGAGGAGCTCGAGTCCTTGCTCTCCCTGAGGATGGCTGCCGTTATCTTTGGTGAAGGTCTCAACCTTATTTTAAGTGTTACTTCCTGGCTCCAGTGTAGATTGCTCAACCTGCTGGCACAGATCCTTCATCCTACTTACAGACTTTCCAGCTTCTATCAGTTACCTTTGGGCCTTCCCAGTGCAGACCCTTGATACAAACTTGCCTGACACACTGTTGAGGGCTCCAGGCCTCTAGCTGCACTAATTCTTCAGATGGACTTGTGCAGGACACGGCCATGGGATCCAGGCCTCAGTTGGATTCTTTGGGTCTCTAGTGCATGGGTAGATCTCTCCCACTCTTCTGCATTTGACTCTTTGGAGGAATATTATAAAATAATCCTAGTAATTATGTGTCCTGTATTAAATCTTTTCCCTTGTAAGCCCTAATGATAGCACTGGCACATCACTAATCTCTGCCTGGTAGAGTTAATAGTGAGCCTTAGACAGATGATTCCTTTAATGCCTTGGACCTTGTTGAGGTGGACAAGGAAGTCTACAACTCTGCCATAGTCATTACTTTCTGCATCAAGGTCAGTCGGAATGGGAAAGTTGGACTTTCTAGGGTCTGTGCTCAAGGCACAGACACAGTCCCACATGTTTGTACGGTCCTTGAAATTTCTAGGCATGGATCAGGACTGCTCACACCCCACTATTGACAAGACTTTCTCTGACAAGCCCTTCTAAGGGCTTTAGGGAACCTCTTATTTGCCTCACCTCACAGTTTTGCTCCAGGCTTCTTTAATACTGAACAATTTCCAGGGGTTATTTTTGTCTTCTTTTTGTGGGGGCAGTACTGGGAATCCAACTGAGGACCACAAGCCTGCCAGGCAGGTGCTGCCTCACTGAGCTAACTCCCGGGCCCATCCAGAGGTTATTTTTCACAAATGTTTTTGTTATGAGTCTTTTTTGCTGAAAGCAAGCCCCAAGTCATGTCTGTACAAATAAGCCCTGAGAATAGATTTTTGTTTTTCAGAGATCCACCATCCATGCTAAATGATTATGCTTGTTTGGGCATTGACCTATTGAGGAGCTCTAAAATCTCCTGATTCTGACAGCAGCAGCTAAGTCACAGTGTTGTTGGCTTTCGTAGTTTTTGTCATTGTAAGACTGTTGGTTTTTAATGCTGCCAAAAACATGCTCAGATATGGCCATTTTCCCCTGAATTCTTTGATTATCATCGTCTCTATTAACTTGTAATAGAGTTAATTTGATTATCATCATGTCTATTAACTTATAATTTTGTAATTCTAAATCATAACTGGTCAATTTTGGCCAAGGATATCAATATTTATACAGAGATAGATCTTTTCAAAAATGTTTATTCCATCATTTGATATCTGTTTATTGTAACTTCTTTATCTAAATAATATTTAAATAGCTAGTTAGTTCATTTATGCTTACCATCCTTTCATATATTAGATGGCTTGAGAAAATAGCACGGCAAACTGTTTTAATATTTATCACATTTCGCTATTCTTCCCTACAGGTTGAATAAATAACACAGCCCTGTTGTAGTCAAGCATTTTCATTTGACTTGTTTTGCACAAAGGTGCTCATCACTGGTTGACAGAAATCGTAAGGGCTACGGCACACTGGGCTGACCCTCACTGGTCTTCCATAATTCGAGATAAAATTTATGTAGAACCTACACAAAGAAGGTGATGTTTGAGTGAAGATATTGTGGAATAATCCCAAACTTATCATGATGGGCATGTAGCATAAACTGCTGCTACTTTGAAGTTTGCTCCTGCAGCATAAAACAGTTATTGAAATTGATATAGTACTTAACACACACATGTGGCATAATCAGTTAGGGTGCAGTACTTATACAATATATCCACACAACAAATTCATAAAATTTATGTTATCAAAAGGTTCTGCTGTTACCGTCAAAGACATTTTTTATTTATTAGGCAGAAAAATTAAAATATATATATATATATATATATATATATATACACAATAATACGATATAGGTAATTGTAAGAATTTCTATTAGTTCATTGAAAGGAACAGTTAGTCCTTATTTGCTTGATCAGATGTGCATCCCTGTATCTGGTAACCTGAGCAACTACTTTGAAGATAACAGTATCTAATATAATAGGCATCGATTTCCTGTCATCTTGTTTTGAAATTCTGTATCATTTTTATAGCTTTATTTCGTTAAAACTAAAAAAAAAAAAAGAAAAGAAAATGGGTGCAACTGATATCAACATCTTAAGTGAAATAAACCAGATTAAAAAAAAAATTACCAAATGTCAAATGGACCTAGGGAACCGGAGGAAGTTCCTTGCAGACAACAGGAAGACGGCGAGACGGGTGCGGGCTGTTAGGACTTCATCCTCAGCAAGGTTCCGCGCGGCTGCTACAGCCTCTTGCTCACTCACTGCACCACCATGCGGCAGGGCTCTTCTCCGGTGCACCTCCCGCTGAAGAAAGAAGTTCCTGCAGGCACCAAAGGAGACACAGGCAGCGGGGACCCCTGGGCTGGTTCTCTTCTGACATCTCCCTGCTCCCTGGTAGAGAGGCAGCTATCTTTATACCTGTTAACAATCACAAATTGAAGGTCTTTCTATCACCCCAGAGATGTGACCTCGCGTCCACTCTCACATTGGCATCCAGAGTTTTGGAGACATCATAAAGCTTGAAAATTTGTAGGGCAGCCCTGCAGTGCCGTGCAATCCCTGCTTCCTCAAAGTTCTTGTTGTCCATTTTGAAAAATTGAAGCAAAACAAAATACTACATTGTGTCAGTAAACTGCCCTTGACAGGTTGTGCAAAATATTTACAGATTTTATACAATGAAAAAAAAATAAGTGAGGTTTTTGGACCTCATTTGATTTTTCTTTTCCCTTATGGACAATGAAGTGCTATTTATACACCGAAAGCAGTCGTTGTGAAGCAGGCATATTGAGAACTTTTTGTGTGACATTAAAGTTATTAATTTTGTTTTTAATTACCTTCATTCAAAAAAATAGCAAAACATGGCTCCCCTAATCTCCATTCGGGTTTTCTTAAGAAATCAATAAAAAGTAAAAGAAAACATTTTAGTGCTTTCTTGGTGCAAAGTGATAGTATGTTTCTCCCTTGTGCAGACCCTCAGAGGGCCATCTGTGGATGCCCGGCCTTGAGGCACAGGAACCTTGATCCTGGACTAGGTTTGATGATAGACTAACAAAGCTTATATTATGAAAGCATATATCCTTCTAAATCTTTTTTGTTATGTATGCAAATAATCAGAAGTTGAAAAAAATGTAAAAAAGTATTTTCCCAAAGCAACGCAACTGGCAAAACTCCTTATTTAGGATGAAACAGAGGCCTTCCATAACTTGGCCAGGTGGTCAATGTTGAAGAAACAACTTGCTATTACGTGGAGAATATATATGTATTATTAAATGTATATGTATGCTATATATCTAGGGGCTGTGTATTATTTATGTATTTTACATATAATAAATAACTATACAAATACAATGAAGAGGTTTTTAAGGTGAAAGAAAAACAAAATGCACTTGTAAGAAAGACCAGAATGAAAAAAAAAAAAAAAAAAAAGAAAGACCAGAATGAGTCTCATGCCAGTGAAGGAATGATCACGCAGTGACGGTATTAGGATCTCAAAACATAGTCACCACAGCGGTAAAACATACTCAATTTGTGCACGAGAACTCTTTGGAAGGAGGTTCAGGTATGAGGTCTTTTTCTTCAAGTTAATTGGAAAATTGATGGGCTGGAGGTACAGCTCAGTGGGGTAAGTGCTTGCCGCTAAGCACTAAGGCCTGAGTTCGATCCCCGGTCCCGGAAAAAAAAATTGGAAAATTGACTGTCTTTTCCTTATGTAATCCTCTCTCCAGCCTTGCATTTAACAGCTGCTTGCTGAAGGTAGGAATTTACGTGTCATTGCTGTCAGTTCAGGGCAACTTCATTTAATTCATTTAATTAAAACTTCAGAAAAATAACATTTTTTAGTTACACAAACTTCTCTGTGCACTGCTGTGTGTATTAAGTCATCGCTGCCATTCAAGGGCAGCTCTTGTAGGTCTTTCTGTGAGCAGGACATTTTGAATTTAGCGAAATCTAAATCTCAAACTCATGCCGGTTACTGGAACTACAATGGGAGCTTCCCTGGCATGTGGACACGTAACCTGCACACTGATGTGGGAAAACACATACTTGAAGATCTGCATCTGCCTGTGGGTTTAACTCAGCCTTAATTCTCACTCATTACCAGAATCAACACTAAACCCCCGGTTCAGTAGCATCCTGCTTGGAAACATGCCCTGTGAATTCGATAATTCTCATTTTCCTTAGTTAATGTTATTTTAATTTAGCATCTCCTTGTGAGGGGGGAAATTCCAGTTTGTAGCGTGAGGAGGGCCTCAGCTACCATGTGCCTCAGTCCCCTCTCTCCTCGGGGATTTCCTGGGGCTGGGACCCCTGGGTGAGTTTATGGTGCAGACTCTGCTCACAAAACAGTCATGGTGCCTGGGAGAATAGCGAAGAGGCAGACATGATCATTAAACAGAAAACCCTGGGGAATCTGGTTACCTGTCTCTTCTCTAAATGCAAAACCAGTGTATCAGAGCATCCTTTGAAACAACATGCATGGATTTCACATCTCTGATAGTCTCCTTGTTTCACCAGAACATTAGCCTGAACTCTGCCTTTGAGGTTTCTCGGGGTTGTGTTGCAGATCCTGGTAGAGTGTTTGATTCTTTATGCAGCAGCCTTCTGAGTGCTTGTAAAGCTAGATCAGAAATACCCAGGTGGTGGCACTTTTAAGCTTTCTCATTAGAAACAAATTTGCAGGCAGCTTTTGCCACAGTTTTTTGAAGAAGCTTGAACAAGAAATCTATTTGCACACACAGTGTGCTACCAAGGCCAGGGAGATCTTTCTGAAAGTGAAGCCCTGCCTCAAATACAGTCGAAAAACACCTAAGTCAGCTTGGTGACCCTCAAATCTGACCTTCTGTGAATGTCAGTTGGGAACCTGGAACACAAGTTTGCTAATTTGTAGGGAGGTATTAATATGTGAAAGGCTAGAAATCAGACACTACCCTTGAATTGAAATAGGTTGTTTCTTCAGTAAAGACTAGGAACACAGTTTTCTTATGAACTCTTTGCAAGTGGTTGCTTGTTTCTGTTGTATTTGTTTTGTATATAATTGCTACTCCACATGCTGCAATATATTCTGAAGAGATGGATGACATGCTATTTTAAATACCTTCTTCAATAAATTATGTTGCTTAACAAGATAGACCTTTTAAAAATGCACGATGCTGTTTCAGAGACCAAGCAATAGATGCAGGTAATTATGTGGTAAAAGGTAGTCTGTAATTCCATTTATTTTGTGTATGGCCAGAATATTGAAGAGGCACCAACCTGCCTTTGGCGATGACATTGTAGAATGTATGAAAAGGTACATTTGGTTTAAATTAATACTTTGATTTGTCAATGAATAAATAAGCACCCAAAATTGAACAGCTATTCCTATTACATCTCATAGAATAAGTTCCAGAAAGCCTTATGAAATGCTAGAAGTGAGCACTTATGCAAAGAGTACAGATTATGAATTACAAGGTGTTTTCCATGTGTTTGTTACCCAGAAAGAACTCTAACATTTTAGGTTATGCAATGAGCACTGATAACTATATAAAGAAAAGAGAATGATTTAGCTAACAGATTTAGAGATCCATCAATACGGCAGTGGCCTCCTCTCACATCTGGTGATGCTCTTGTGATATCGCTAATGGCAGGTGGGGAAGGGTGGAAATATAGGTGACAGGGAATAATCAGAGGTGAGACAGGACACTGAAGTGATCTGGGAGACAGCCTTGTATGCTAATAATAATGTATTGTCCAGGGACCTGTGGTCCTACAGGAACTACATTTATTGCTTTTTCATAGTGAGCCCAGTGACCTAATTTTTTGCCATTAGACTTCACCTATTCAAATCTCCATCACTTCCACACCAGTGCCGCACTGGGACACAGTTCCCTATGTGCGGATCTTTAGGATACCAACTATTTCAAAATCCTTGCAGATGTTTAGTATTCTCTTGAAAATGCTGATCTGAGAAATTTGGTAGATATATGTTTGAGGATGAGCTGTCACGGTGCAAATGGCCTACAACGTAGGAGCAAATCGTGCACTGGTATATACATGTAGGAATGATGAGCATTTTGGTGAAATTTAGACGTGACATCAGATGAGATTGTCCAGGATATGACTGTAGGTAGAATAGAGAGGGTCAGTGAATGGAAAGCAAAATGAGAGTGCAAGAAGAGACAGGAGAGGAGATGATAAAGAGGAGAAGCAGCAAGAAAGGACAGAGTCCTCAAACAGCCCAATGGTAAATGACCTGTGGATGTAGAAACAAATAGCAACTGAAATCAAACATCTTACTGTATTGCCTGACATTGGATCATTAGTTGTAGTTACATGGACTTCCGGTGATTTATTTGACAAGAGGTTTCCACGTAGTGATGGTCAGTGAATTTAATTCAGTCACAATTGAAGACTGGAGTGAATTTATGTGGATCACTAAATGCTAAATGTGTCTTATCAGCGACTACACTGTAGCAATGAAAAGTATGGAAATTTGACAATATGGAGGAAGAAAGGTGAGAAAGGTGTTGGGGAAATGTCCATTTATAGACAAGAGAACATGAGACTGGACTCTGCAGGAGAAGCTAGAGACCATTCGGTAGACATGTGTCACGCTGACGTTCAAAATGAGGGGAAAGAGCGCAAGCCAGTGCAGGAAAGGGACTTCGATGACTGGCCACAGAGTTGCGGTGTGGGTGGTTTTTGTGTCAGTGCAATGTGGTTCTTCTAAAACGAGTAAGGAAGTGTTCTCTTTAGAATTTTGTCTTTTTTTTTTTTTTTTTTTTTTGCGGTACTGGGGATCGAACTCAGGACCCTGCGCTTGCTAGGCAAGCGCTTATTCCACTGAGCTATATCCCCAGCCCCTCTTTAGAATTTTAGAAGAGTTTGAGAAGGATTAGTGTTAAGTACTCTTCACATCTCTGAAATTCAACAAAAACACCAAGTCCTAGGCTTCCCATTGTTAAGTGGTTTTTGACCCGTTTCAATCTGCTCACTCACTTTTGACCTACTCAGAATTTCTAGTTTTTCATGATCAGTCTAGGTTTTAAATTAAGACTTTTAATTTTAAAAATCTAGGTTTTAAAATCTAAGATTTTAAATTTCTTGAAATCCATCTATTTTTCTAACTTATACAATTCATGCATTTTTTATTATAGTCTTAAAAATTTTTGTACTTCTGTGGGTTCAGGCATAATGTCTCCTATTGCATTTCTAATTTTATTTATTTGAATCCTTTCCTTTTTTCTTTGTCTGGCCAAATATTTCTCTATTGTGTTTGCCCTGTCAAAAATAGTCTCCATTTTATTGATTTTTAAATTGATTAGTTTCTATTGCATTTAATTATACACTACTTTTTGGTACTACTGTCCTTCTAATTTTATAGTTTGTCTTTTTCCAGCACTTTCAGGTATAAAGTTAGCTTATTTCAGATCTTTAGAGACCTTTACCCTTTGGGGCCACTTATCATTAAAATACCTCCTTATAAAACTGTTTTCTTGCATCTAAACATTTTGGTGCATATCATTTCTATTCTTGTTCATCTCAAGATATTAACTTTGATTTCTTTTATGATACTTTGTTCAGAAGTATATCATTTAATTTGTACATATTTGTAAATTTTCTAATTTTCTGTTGTCATTGATTTCTACTATCATAGCTAATATTTTACTTTAAATTATGATAATGAATTTTCATAGAATCTTTTATACTCTTAATGGGCTGTTATTTCATCATCTATTAGCACTTGGGAAATTAACTAAGGAATTTTCTCTCCAAGCATACATTCTTTTGGGTGTTTTATTGGAATTAAGAGAGAAATAAAGAAAATGAAGTGTTCTACTAAAATCATTTATGAAACAATGTTCTCATAGTTCTTTAGCACAAAATGTTATAATTTTGATTTATTTTGTACATGTAGACAGGTCAAAAGATAATATATTTATTTATATTACTTATCTAAAATATAAAGCGAAAGAAAACATTTCTAATATATAAATATATTGGATAGATATTTATATATTTTCTGATATATACATATTAGATATATTGTATGTATTTTCTAATATATATTTTCTAATATATAAATATGTATAGTGTGCAAATGAACACATTTTGTAAAATAATGCTACTGATTAAATTACATATTCCTATTTGCTATGTTTGCTAGTTCATGTACACTTTGCTCATTATATTGGTCATCGATTGTCCAGCAGCTTTTTGCACTTATTCCTCCTACAGTTTTCCCAGCAGAACCAAAATTTACATGAAGGAATTCTCTTATTTAGCATAAAATTGATAAGAAAACCATTACAGTCATCATGCCAAGAAGTGGATAATAAGGAAAACCTGGGTTAATTATAATTTCTCTCCTGGAATGTGGAGTCTTGTATGGAAAGACTGGAAACAATCTTTCCCACTCCAGTGGCAGTGACTCTGACACTACTGTTCATGGGACTGATCAGCAGAATTAGCACCTTCACTCTTCTTCTGCCTCAAGAATGTCCTAATTCCTGAAATATGCGGACAGGCCAGTAAGGAGAGGTTAATGTCATGAGAAGGCATTTGAGAAGTGGAAGTCAAACATGGAAAAATGCAGAGGAGTGAATGTGAGAGACTGTAGCTCAGAATGCTGACTCTGAAGGTAGCTGAAGGCGGCTGCAGAAGGAGCCTGTGTGGCTTCTCTGAGTTGGAGGGGGCAAGAGAACAGACTGTCCACACCATGTCCAGAGGAACACTAACCCTGCTGACACCTAGATTTAGCTCAGTGCAATTCATTTTAGATTTTGAAGCTACAATATTGGAAGGTAATATATTTGTGCTCCCATCAATCACTGAAGATTTCATAAATTGCTAACAGATGACAACCACATAACAAACTTTCTAGCCTAACTCATGATGTGACATAGGAATTGTCCATTTCTAAATAGTTTTTCAATTTCTTTTAATATTAAAATATTCATCCCAAATCATTCTAATGCTTCAACTTTTGCTAAATCCATGCAGAATCAATTACTGAGTATCTGTAAACAAAATATAAAATTCAATACATTTATCTATGTAGTTTGGTCATTTTTGTTCTAATTGGATTATAAATTTTCAGAGAATGCACTATAATATAGCCCAACTATAAATGAAATGTAATATAATTTTGTGAATTCTTTATTATTCACTAATGTGTGCTGACTTTACCAAAAAACTTTTTAAACAGATCATATTTCATCTCCCAGAGGAACATGAACAGTGCTATCATTTTGTTAGAAATAAAAAGAGAATAATTTAAAGTTAGTTAAAATTTTTTTTCCTTTTCTCTATGAGACCTTGTTATATGCCTAATGTTGATAATAATGCAATGGTTATACAATTTTTATTTTCATCTCTTGCACAAAAATATTTCATGTTAACATATTATCTTTCAGACCATTAGCACATAGGTTCTTTGAATGTGAACCACACCATGAATAAGAAGAGAAAAGGAACTTTAGACAAACCTGTATGCATACTACACAGGTATGTTTTACATTCTCCAATAATACTTAAAATGGAGAATTTCTAGGCAATTAGAATTTTTAGTTCTTTTGAAATGTGTGCCCCTTGTTTTCCAGACACACTAGATTTAAAAAAATTATCTTATATCCTCACTGGAGTAAGGATTTCAAATTCTCAGTTACCATCGGTCAGCAGTTACACCCTTGAAGCTTTGCCAGTCAGAAACTGTGTGTCCAGTGACCTAGAAAGCCATGTCTGTGTAACTTTGTGTGGCTTTACCCGGTACTGGCTCTATGCTTCAGTTAAGAACCTATGGTCCTCCTGGGCTAGAATCTAATGCTAGCATCTTTATTCAACATGGGTCTTGAGGGCACTCCTATCCAGTGGTTATGGTGGGGTGTCTTGGTTACATTTTTCTTGTTGCTAAGACAAAATACCCAACACCCAAAATGAGGGAAGGAAAGGTTCATTTAGCTTACAGTTTGTGGAGGTTTCAGTCCATACTTGGCTGGTTCTGAGGCACAGTGACACAAGGCAGAGGGCTTACATTGTAAACAGGCTATCCCCACCCAGGGGGGTGTAGCTCTCACACAGTCTCCATGCCCTCCTCTTCCACAGGCTCAGGACGTGTACAAAGTAAGCACCCTGGCTTCATGCTGAATCACTCAGCCAAACCTCTAGACTCCCCAAGTTGACAGAATGTATCAACCATTACATTGGGTGTTCAACAAAGATTTTTTTAAATGTGCAAATATTAATTATGAAAGTGAATTTGTGGGATTATGGTTGTTTTGGTTCCATTTCCTACTCTTTATCTCAGGAATATACCTAGAAAATAAATATTATATTTCAGGTGCCAAGTGGGATATAATGGAACTGCAGTTCTTTCAAAGCCAGATTTTCAAAAATATTTTTAAATATTATTTGACCTGTTCTTTAGTTCCGTAGAAATGCCCTAATGAATAATTGTATTTACTTGACATGACAAACTCATATTCTTCTCCTGAATTATCTTCTTCAAAACTTTTACAGGCAAGTGTTTTAATGTCATAGTTGCTGGAAATTAAGGAGTTACACTGGTTCAATCCACACACTAACTGAACAGCTTAAAAGGAAAAGCTAAGGAAGGATTGGCTGGATTTGTCATCTGGGTTTCCGTAATACCACATGCTGGGTGACCTAAGCAACTGGAATGGATTTATGATAGTTCTGGAGGCTAGAATTTTGAGAACAGGGTGCTGCTATAGTGATTAGTTTCTGGTACTTGCTGTCTGTGGATTTGGAAGTTGCTGCCTTTTCACTGTGTTCCTTCTCTTTCTCACTTTTCTTCAGTGACCATAATCTTCAGGTTAAAGCCCCATCCTTATGACCGTACTCAACTTGTTTTCCAGAAGACCTCACCTCCAGACACAGTCACGTGGGTGTTTAGAGCTTCAGCATGTGGATTTCCTGGTAGAGTAGCACAGTCTGATCCATGTAGACATATTTCTGCAATCTACACTGCCAGACATGTGTGGGCCCAGGTACATGCTTACAGACGAGCTGAAAAAAAAAAAAAAATCCCCCTCTCCTTTTAGCGTAGATTGAAAACTGACCGACAAACACTGGAGGCTAAAGTAGGGCGCTGTATTACCTGCGGAGCGTGAAAGCTCTCACAAAGTGGCGCTAATTTATTCATTTTAGTCCTTTAAGGAAATTTTCTGCTCAGTCTTTACTGAGCGCTAAGATAACTGAACAGAATCTTCGGTAGCCCTGCAGACAAGGAACATGCGCTTTTCGGATTAATACCGAGTGCTATGAAATAAACAAGTGCAACTGGCAGCAGAAACAGCCTCCTGTAAGGACAGGCAAGAGCAAAGACAGAACCCCAGAGGAAACCACGTTGGAATTGCTGGGTGGAGGCTTCGGCCAGCTGTTTCCGATGCATTCAAAGAGCTCAAAGAGCCCTGCCTGACGGACTGAGTGAAACACAGAAAGCGCAGTAATGGAGCGAAAACCTCATTAAAATGATAAATAGCATATTGGAGTAGACAAAATAAAGAAGCACCGAAGTAGAAGACGGGTCAGTGAAGATTTGTCGTCTGAGCAGATAAGAGAAATGAATGAAGAAAAACAAACAAAGCCTCTGAGATCTACGAGATTGTATATGTACCAACATCTAACTATTAGGAGGGCCAAGGGAGAGGAGAGAAGGCTCCGAAAGAATAGTTACACATATAAATAAAAATTGCTTTCTAAATTCAGTAAAAATTTTAAATTTTCATGAAAAGAACTCCAGGACACTCCAACTAGGAGAAATGCAAAGATGTGTTCACAGCTATAGATATAGAGTAATCAAATTGGCAAAAGCAAATAAAAAAGAGAGAGAGAGAGAAGAGAGGCTTACTTCAAAGTAAACAGAATGAAAAAACTCAGCCCTTAGGATATGGAAGACTGCTCAGAAAAACAACAGCGACTGATTTATCATCAAGAACTATAAATGCCAAAAAAGAAAAGAGACCAACTTGTAAAAACCAGGATTCTAAACCAAAAACTCAGTGAATAGCAGAACTTTTTTTCAAAAATAAAGCAGAAATTAAAGAAAGTTAAGATAAACCCACACTCAGAGAGTTATTTCTTGAAAACAAAGACAAGTGCCAATACCCTTCAGTGCAGACTGAAAGGGCACAGAGCGGCAGCACAAATCCACATAAAGAAAGTGTCAGTGCACTTAGCGATGCGATGCGAATAGTTGTTTTTAATGCTGGTGGGAATTGATTTTAAGGTCTTCACACAAACTTACAACCGCCATACTTTATTACTGCTATTTTTCTTATTGCATTTTGAGATAGAGTTTCACTAAGCTGCCCAGGTGGGACTTGAACTTGCAATTCTCCACTCTCGGTTTCCTAGGACTGAAGGTGTGCCTTCTGCATCCAGCACAATCAGAAATGATTTTAGGGTTATGACCTGCTTTTATTTTGCTGGATTTGGAAGCAAGCTGCATAAATCAGTGTTAATATGCACACGGATGTATGTTTACACTGTTTAAAGATATAATAGACTCGTAGCATAAAGGGGGAAGTAGAACAGAACTGTACAGGTGCAAAGATTTTGTTTGCTACTGACAGTAATTTGATATTATTTCAAATGTACAGTCATAAATTAAGAAGCTACTGTTATAAAAATTAGTAAGAATGTAACTGAAAAAACGCATAAAAGCAGAAAAAATCAGTAAGTGTATCAAGGAATAAAATGCCATATGATGGATAGCAAAATTACAACAAAAGCCAATGTAGATTGTAGATTATCAATAATTATGCATAATATCCATAATTAAAAATTTTTAATGAAAAGCATGAAAATGGCAGAATAGTGACATACAGTGTACAACTGTATGCTGCCTAGTTTAAACTATAGGTTAGAGGAAAAATAAGGCAATGTAAAAATAAGAAAAGATACAACAGATAAATCACCAATTAAAAAGAGCCCAAGAAGCTATGCAAAGTATTATTTGAAGAATAGGTTTTAAGAAAAACTTCCTAAGAAGGGTATCTTGCTACAGAAAAAGTTTTAATCTAGCAGAAAATATAGTGGTTACAAAAATTTGTAAACTGTACATGTAAAGCCCAAAATGCTTGAAGCAGAAAAAAATAAATGGCTAAATAGATATATTGAGAGCAGGGTGTAAGAATAGATACATCAAATAGCATGATATAAGAATAGTGATGACTCCAAATAGGTATGGAGAAAGTGAAGAAAAATGTATTAAACACAAATTTAAATTGTATTGGATTATTTATTCCTTGCTCAAAATGACAAAATCAGGTTTGTAAACAAGAAACTCAAACATATTTGCACACTATATTAAATAATGGTTTATTAAAAATTAAATGATTTTTAAAACATTTATTTAGATACATGATAGATAATCACAATTTGTAATGTTATTTCATGCATTTTTGAACTAACACAGACAGAATATTTATCCATTCGTGTATTTAATCTGCTAATACATACAATTTATGTGCACGCACACACTTGATTATATCTTATGTGTTGATGTATACACAGTAAAAGTTTTTCATCTATGTGACTCAAGCAAGATTTCATAATTTAGGACTATATTCAAGAGATTTTAATATTTTTATTTGTTCATCAATTAATAAATAGCACAGCCCAATAAACTGATACTTTTCCATGTCTCTTTTGCTAAGAGTTGTTATTCACCCATGGAAACAAGTAATGGTATATTTGTAATGGCTTCCTGTATTAACCTCGTGATAATTAATGACATTTGCTGATACTCCTAAAAACATTGCAATTAATAGAAGGTCTTTTTTCAGAAAAAGACCTTCTGAAAGAAGGTCACTTGCAATAAAATGGTGCTCACTAACATAAACGTGTATTTTCTCCAAATCTATTGTACATACGAGCTACCCAAACATAGTCTAATGCAGTCCATTCACCAAAATCTGTGGTATAGATGCTGTGTTTCTAGGAAAGACCACACAGCTAAGACTTAGAGATGACTCACTATCTCGATTTTTCAAATCTAACATCAAATAATATAATCATACTTGAAATGTGATTATATAGACTTCCAAATGCATGGTAATATTTCTGTATTCCATGTCAACACTATATTCAGAGATGGTTATTCAAATTTACAGGAAATGAACAATGTGATTTGAGTTTTGTTGAAAAAATATGTGAGTTTGAGTTGTATCTCCAAATTCTAGTGCCTTTAATTAATTTATTTATTTATTTATTGTGAAGTATATTTTCACCTTTTTTGTACTAGGTATTAAACTCAGAACCTTGCACTTGCCAGGAAGGTGCTGTGTAGCTGAGCTACCCCCCCCCAGCCTGGTGCCCCCCATTTACACAGTTCTCTCTCTCTCTGCATTTTCTTCATTCTTTCCCCTTCTCTCCACCTTTCTTCCCTCCCTCCCTGCCTTTCTTCCTCCTTATCTTTTTGCTTTCTTTCACCATACAAAAAATTGGACCCAAGACCTTGTGCATCAGGGGAATCACTCTGTCACCGAAAAATATCACCAGTCTGTTTGACTTCATGTGATATACATTTGTTTTAAAGATTCACTAAGATAGTAAATGAAGCCTCAATGGAACACAAGTGCATTCAACTCGGACTTTTTTCTTTTTTTTTTTTTGCAACTATTATATTCAAGGATAAACACTAACTAAAAGTCTCATACCGAACAGTAAGCATCTTATAGAATATGAGCCTTTCCCTATGTCATTATCAAGAAGTCTTTATCATACACTTGAAAAAGCACCACATTTTCAAAGTGTTGATCAACCTTGGGTTGATGATATGGACATACAATGCCCATTTATGTGAAATGAAGGGATTCTTACAATCTTTAGAGCAGGTCTTTCTTTTGCCTGCTACTCTCTTTAATACTATAATAAACATCAAATGTATTCACATAGTATTAAGTCCTTTGGGTTAGGGCCTGTACTCATTTTCTACCTACCAATTTGTATTATTTAAAATGCAGATGTTTAATTACTCTTTCTTGGATATGTACACTTGTACAAAATAGTTCATTGCACTTTATTTGCAACTGGTAATATTGCATTCTTTCAAATTCTTCATCAGAACTTGTTAAAGTTTCATACATTGCAGTAAATTGTTCAAAAGCTCCCAGAAATTAAATCTGAGGTGATCAGAGTAGTCTTATTGAGACTGGCATAGTTAAATGTGGGCATCTTCAAAAGTAATCCAAGTAGCATCATGAATCTCCTCAAATTTAATAGGGGGCAATTTCAAGAAGGCACTTTTATTTCTTTGCAAATTATGCTCAATAAACACAGTAGAGGCTGTTCACTAAAATCTCAATTAGATGCATAGACTGAGTACCACTGGGGCTGTCCCAATCAACTGGGTGCAGGTCTATCACTGAGCATTCATCAATAAACTAATCAAGCAGAAATATATTCCACTTAGAGCTTCTTGTTTCCAATATTTTAAGACAAAACTAATCATTTTTATTGAACTCTGGCTCTTGAAACAGACCATGAGTAGGAAGCATCTTCCTGATTGGATAAATCGGTGGGGCATTGCCTGAGGTTTAGGAAACCAAGACTGGAGAAACTTGATTAATCTTCTAACAATAATTTATAGTTATAATATAATTTTCTTTGAATCAGGGTCTTACTACATAGTGCAGGCCAGCCTTAGACTCACTTTTATAACCCAGGTTGGCCTCAGACTTTTAGCAGTCCTCCTGTCTCAGCTTCCCAAGTGCTGGGATTGCAGGCATGTAACACAAAACCTGGCAAGTTATAATATAGTTTAAGTGTTATAATATTTGCCCTTCTAAAGAATGTAAAAATCTGGAGTAGTTACTAAGTTTGAAAAGTATTAGTCTTCAATTTAAATCAAAACAAGGTATAGAATTTGCTATTATTGTTTAAAAAGGACTTACTGATTTTTATGGAAAGACTCTGGAGAGAATCTTCCTACCATGATTTCCCACTGCGTGGTATGTATAACTTTGTGTGACCTTCCCTCTTGAGTGACAGTGGAAATGGAGATTTGCTTCTAGCTAGTAGAATGTGGCAATGATGACGCTATGTCACACTATTAGGTGTATCAAAGATGATGGTATGGTGTGCCACCGCATGGTTATCTTTCACTGCATAAAGTCATTTTGTAGCATACTTATCTTGAAGAAGCCAACATTCCTGTAATGAATTGCCTCTGGAGAGGGCCACAAGGAAAAGGCTGAGCACCACATTAAGAAGTTTGAAGCAAGGAAGTATGAGACATCATGGCTGTAATTGCAAGATTAATTTAGATAATGTTGTGAGGGAACGTGGAAGTGGATTTTTCTAACTTATTCTTCCAGTGTGCTACTCTGGATGAGTACTGGCCCAGTCAAAATGTAATTGCAGGCTTCAAAGAGCACACATGGAGGATTCATGTAAACTACATCTAGACCTCTGACAGATAATATGTGAGCTAATAAATACATATTGTATTGTTGCTAAGTTTGTAGTATTTTTACATGCTATTGAACATTCATACAATAACTAAGAAGTAATTTTCATGAATACAGTTGACCCCAGAATTCTGATAAAATAATGCAGAAATATTATAGGAAATTTCTCATAGGTGGAAAATTTGTCTTAATAAATTCTCCTTAAATTACTTATTTAACTCAAGAGGTATTTCATAGTGCTTGAAATCACAAACTCTAAATAAGTGGAGACAGTTCCCACTCTTGTATAAATAGTTCTTTGGTCTTATATGAACAATGCAACTCTGTAAATCTCAATAGTTTTCTTCAAATACTGGAAAATAAGAATGTATGGTTCCCAGACTTGCTATAAAGACTGAGCCAATAAATACCTTGTATTTCTCAACATAATTACACTGTGAATTGTACTATTACTAACAAAATAACTGAGCTTTGAAAATTAAATGAACAGATTTTCTCATTATATCTAGCATTAGTATCAGAAACACTACAGACTGGGAACAACAGAAATATGCAGATGTCCACAACCGAAAGACAGTAAATTCAATGAAAGAGCACATGGAAACTGAATAATCAGTACAAATTCCTAGAAGATAATTGTGGTAATTTATGGATGTAAGAAAAACTGAGGTCATGTGGGACTTGTTTTTAGAGAAAATTACTTATACATACTCAAAATGAAGTTCTAATGTGTAAGTATGACTTACAGAGAAATGTAAAAGAGTAGGAAAGATGCCACATAAGGATATACAAAGAAAACAAATAACAATCAATGCACCAATAAACATGCTAATATTAAATTTTAGTAGACTCCTCTAAGATGAAAGTCACAAAACACTGTAAAGAAATAAGGCATCCCAGTGTTCATTGAAACCACAAAAACCAAGATATGGAAATAAAGTCTGCTCTAGGATATAGAAAATATAATACACACATATACATGTGTATACACACATAAGGAGGTATTGTTCAAGCTTAGAAAAGAAGGAAACCTTGACATTGCAACAATATGAGTCAAACTTTTGAATGTTAAGATAAACAAAATAAATCAGAGCAAGAAAGACAAATATTGATTGATCTCATATGTATGGAGAACCGTCACAGAATACAATGATGATTACCAGGAACTGGCAGATGGAACACAAATAATGTTGAAAAGCTGCAAACCTTCAGTTATAAAATGCATAAATATTGGAAGAGGTGACTGTAGGTGATGATAATGTACTGTACACTTGAAATCTGCTAAGATAATGGACTTCAGCTATTCATACCACACAGAAAAACACAAACACAGAAGTAGCTATCTGTTAAGAGATGGAAATGTATATTAGTTTGGTGTGGCAATCATTGACAATGTATACACTAAGTGTCACACTGTAAGCTCTTAAATGTATACAGTATTTGCTAAACAAACCATGTTAAAGTTGGAGAAAAAGGAGAAATAAGTGACAAAGAGTCATTTCTCATTGAGGCACATTTTTTTACAAGAATATCTCCCGTAGCATAGTCAATTGTTCCTACATGGAGAATTATGTCAACTTTTTACATCATATCAGTGGTATAAATGAAGCCTACTAGTGTTTGCTTGGTGTTCATACACACAAACAGTGCATCCATATATATGTCTATCTCGTATATAATGCTCATTGTGTCAAAATGCATTTTATTAGATTCTTAGACATCAAGTGCAATTTCTCCTTAAAATCATCTTGTTCAGTGGATGAGGCTTGATTTAAACGAACACTGTTTTGGTCACCTTTTCAGATTACACTTGATTAATTAATGTTCAATAATTCAGTTCAGTAGACAAAATCAGGATTCTTTAAATCAAGCTATTTTTCTTTTGAGAGTCAAGCATTCTGTGAAGACTAAACCATTAAAAATAATGTCAGAGTATCACAAGCTCAGGTGTAAAATAGAACCAAACTTTAATCTGTTAGTCTTTTCTTGCTGGTAAAGACAGATGATGAGAGGCAGAAGATGCTCACCATAGCTTTAAAGAAGCTTTGGCGATTGAAAATTCTAAATTCTACCTTACATTGTTGTAATAAATCATAAAGGCACAACTAACAAATATCAGAAAACACGACCTTTTTTAAGGGTTTGTAAATATCACTGTATTTTTCTCTGTCTCTCTTTTTTAATTTAGAAAGATAAATAAATCTTAAGTATGGCTCAGGTGTTGAATCAAGTCCTCCTCAATTTATAGAGTCTCACTATGTTTTATCTTTGAAAAGCCAGTACTGTGCAGTGATCCCATGAATCCAGAAATAAAATGCTACTCAATGTTATATCCTTTTAGTTTTTATAATTTTCATAATACAATTTTCATTTTGAAAGGTAAGGACACCTGTGCATAAAACTGGACTATTTAATTGACCTAACTAGCTATGACAGAATTCAGATACAATATTATGAAATAAAGAATTATGGGTAAAAATACATGTATCCATCTATATATGTATATGTATCTATGTAATTTTTATTCATATTCTTTATTCTATATTTATAAGTAGTCCGTTCTAAAATTATCTCAATTAATGCTAATATTCCAATGTAAAATTTAGATACTTCCAATTTAGAATTACTAAATATTACAGTCTAAGATTTTGTATGTGTCTAAGTGTTTAAAATATTTATGGACAAAGTATAGTGAATTGTGCCTAATCTAGAAACATGATACTTTCTCTGTAGACAGTTGTAGCAAACCTTCACATTTAAAAGACAAATGGAGTGCAGTTGTGACATTTATATACAGGCAGAATTGTCTCTCCCTGTTCGTACACACATCAAAGCACTGTGCAGACTGTGTAACATTTCATGCAGAATTAAATGGTGTAGCTAGGACAGTAACGGTGAAATCAACTAGGAGTAAACAATAAGTAGCAGATCACTCATTTGTATGAACAGAAAGCAGAAGGTAATGTAATAGCTATGCGTTTTGCTTTATTCATAAATTATAAAATGTGATCATAATTTACTTGTGAAGAAAGATAAAGAACTGCTACATGAAAAATCTTATAAAATTTGAAAGGTAGAAAGAAAATTTACACAGGATATAGCACTAAGACAAACTGCAATGCAATGGACCCTTTACTACATCAACAAAAATAAAAAATTGATTAGCTTTGTGCAGAAATTAACTGTGCTGAAAATTTATATGAGAAAAAATCTCTATATATGATAATTAGCTTTGCAAGGTCTTATAAATAAGTGAATCTGATGCTGACCAAATGAAGGGAGCTGGAGAAAACAGAAAGGAAATGTGTTATATACATGCACCAATTCCCTACAACGAATGTAACCATTATGTATTTCAAATATACTAATAAAAGTCAAAAACAAGCAAAACACCCTGAGATTGGATATGTAGATTTTGAGAGAATATACCTTTCTGTTTTTCTGAGACCATAAGTTTTTGTTTAAGGCAAACAGTAAGGGATCAAATAACAAAATCACGGCAGGTGTCAAAGCAAAAACACACTGTCTTTTTTGTTTATTAATAGGTTGTATAGTGTGGTTGCAGATATAGAACTTTACATTTCTTTTATCGTTAAAAACATCATGCTTATGCATACAGAAATGATGGAAGAAAATGTCAGGATCTCTGATGTATACTTGAAGGTAATCTAAGGTGGGTGTGTTCAGGCAATCAAATGACGTCAGAGTGGCTATACTCTGAGAATGGTTAAATCGGGTAATGAGTCCATAGAGTGCTTTGGCTATGTTGTGTGTGTATACACACACAAACACACACACACACACACACACACACACATATGAAAACTGTCTAAATTTTTCTTAAAAAGGCTTTAAACGAACCACTTATTTATGGATTCAAAATAAATAATACATCAATAAATAGTATCACTATATTGTTTTTACTGCATTTAAAAATTCTGTATGGAAGGGGCTGGGGATATAGCTCAGTGGAATAAGCGCTTGCCTAGCAAGCGCAGGGTCCTGAGTTCGATCCCCAGTACCGCAAAAAAAAAAAAAAAAAAAAAGATAGTTATAAAAATTCTGTATGGAAGTGAATTCTTTCTTCTGCTAATCTGTTAACCCATTCAGCAAATGCTGTGACATAAAAAACTTTTTAGTTAGTATTTCTCAATACATAAAATATGTGTTTAGTATATAAATGATAGCAAGTCTACTATATACATGTTTAATATGTAAAAGATTAGTTTATATAAAGCTTATGGCATCCATGGCTACACATATAATGAGGTCTATAAAAAGCCAGTAATAATTGTGTTGATAATATTTATTGAAAGAATTATTTTTGGTGATTATTAATATAACTCAAACAGTTTATTGATATATTTCCCATATGTAATTTTACATATACATGTTTATATACTTACATGTAAATGTAAAAATATGTTCATATTTACATTTATGTACTTATTCAAATTGTTATATAAATGCAAATATATTCATTGATGTATGTATTTTAAATTTGAGACAATTAAAAATTGTTAGCCAAATCTTATTTGAAACCATTTCATTTGCATTGATCTTGAGATGTCTCTAGCAATTACTAACAAGAGAAAATCATTAGAAGATGTGGGAATCAATATCAATATGCTTATTATTCACAAAAAGACATGTATATCCATGGTACATTGAGTATCTAAAAATTATTTCCTATCTCTCTGAGTAAACAGAAATAAAGTAAAATCAGTTTAGTTTCACTTGTTAGAAATTGTAGGTCAAATGCAAAGAGGAGATAATAAATTGTGAGATTCATAGCATCATATATATTTTTTGCCTTGTATATATGTGTATATATATGTACATACATAAATACATATATATTCTTAAAAGCACAGTAATGCTTTCTATATTGTTTTTTCTTTTAAATTGTTATGCAATTGGATATTCAACATGATAGTGTCTGAACAAAATAACAGAATCTTAAAAAAATTTCATATGACAACAAAAATTTCAGAGAAGATAATAAAAATTAACTGATTCAAAGTAGCAACCACTGACTTCCCAGTTTGCTTTCATTTCATGAGTGAATAATTACCAACCCCAGTCATAGTAAATCTGTGCATAGAAATAGACATAAACACCTAAAAGTGTTTTATTCTTCCAGTCCCACACATGACTCTCATTGTAAAACTTCCTTGTTGAAAATATTACCAGTAATATATTAGTTGTTAAACTCAGGCTATTTCTTATACCTGATTTTATTGTAAATTTCCTCCAAACTTTGTTTCTAAATCAGATCACCTTAAGGTAAGATGCTGTATGTACATAGGGAGCCATCTCTGTTCAGACATTTACTGAATCCATTACATAAAGGAAACAGGTAATGGACTGTGTGAAACAGCTCTCATTTAACAATATGGCTATGGAATAAGAACATACTTTAGAAAAATACGTACAGGAATTCTATACGTGCAATACATTGGGAAAAATTTTTGAACCTAAGCCTTTGCAGGTGAAAGTAAATCATAGCAGAAATAAATACTTTATAATAGTATTTACACAATAATACAAAACCTCGAGGGTACAGTATATCATGCTTTCTTCTCTTGGTAGACTTTAGTTCGTGTTTCACTTTTATATCAACTTTTTATTTAAAATTCTTTAGTTATAGGTATGTTTTGAAGAGAAACTAGTCTTTCCCTTTCAGAAGTTCTCTGATCACAGTAACTAAAAATTGTGCTTCAACTAGAGGAATTATAGGTGGTGATTATATTTGAAATTTGGAAAGCTTTAGTTAGAGTTCATTTGCAATATTCTGTAGGGTTTTGAGTCCTCTGTGAATGCTGGACTTGGTCAAAAGCTGTTTCCTGCATTTATTGATTTTTGTGATTTTTGTCTTTGGCTTATTGATATGGTATAGTACATTAATTGATTTGCATATACTGAACCATCCTGCATTCCTGGCATAAATCACACTTAGTCATGATGTATAAACTTTTTGATGATTTGCTGCATTCTGTTTTCTAGTATTATATTCAGAATTTTCCTCTATGTTCATTAGAGAGATTGGGCTATAGTTCTCTTTTTTGGTTGGGTATTTCTATGGTTTTGGTATCATGGTACTATTTGCTACCGTGAATGAGTTACGGAGAATTCTTTCCATTTCAATTTCATTGAAGAGTTTGAGAAGAACTGGTGTTAAATTTTCCCTAAATGTTTTGTAAAATTTAGCTGCAAATCCATCAGAACATGGGCTTTTCTTTGTTGGTAATTTTTTTATTACATTTTCCATTTTGTTGACTGATAGTGAGTTACACAGCATTTTTATATCTTCTTGATTCAGCTTTGATACTTCCTATGTATTTAGGAATCTGTCTTTTTACTCTGTATGTTCCATCCTATGAGAGTAAATATTTTCAAAGTAGGTACTGATGAACTTCTGAATTTCTATAGTATCTATAGTAATTTCAGCCTTTTCACTCCTTATTTCATGAATTTGAGGTTTTTTTTCTGTCCTTTGTTTGATAAGTTTGGCTAGGTGGTATCAGTTTTATTTATTCTTTCAAAGAACCATCTCTTTTTTCTTTCTTTGTTTTCTTAGTCTCCATGGCATTAATTTCTGCTCTGATCTTAATTTCCTGCCTTCTTTACACTTTAAGCTTGACTGGTTCTTCTTTATCCTAGATTCTTATGGGGCAGCATAAGATTGTTTATTTGTGTTCATTCCGTTTTTCTGATGTGGGACTTCATCACTATAAATTTCCTTCTGAAGACTGCTTTCATTGAATCCCAAATGTTCCTTTAATTTGTATCTGCATTTTCATTTGCTTGTAAATATTCTTTAATTTAATTTCTTCTTTAATTTCATCTATGACCCATTGGTTGCTCATGAGAGTGTTGTTTAATTTCCACTTGTTTGTGGAATTTTTGCAATTTCTTTTGTCATTAATTTCCAGTTTCACTGCACTATGATCTGATGGTATGCATTGGATAATTTCAATTCCTTTCCATTTAATTAAGTATGTTCTATGCTCTAGTATATGGTCTAATTTTGAGAATGTCCCACCTGCTTCTAAGAAGAGTGTGTATTCTGATAATTTCAATTCCTTTCCATTTACTTAAGTATGTTCTATATTCCAGTATATATTCTATTTTTGAGACCGTCCCACATGCAGCTGAGAAGGATGTGTATTCTGATGCTGTTGGCTGGAATACTCTGTGAACGTCTACTAAGTCTATTTGTTCCCAAATTTGGTTTAGTTTGGTTATTTCTTTGCTGACTTTTTGTCTAGTTGATCTATCTCTTTGTGAAAATAGGGTATTAAAGCCCCCTGTTGTGATTGTGTTATTGCTTATTTGATTTTTCACATGTTAAAGTTTGTCTTACATACTTGAGTGCTTCTGTATTTGGTGCATAGGTATTTATGATTGTTATCTCTTCCTCTTGCAGTTTTTGTCTAACAAGTACATAGTGATCTCCTTTATCTCCTTTTTTCTTTCTTGGTTTGTCTGAAAACAGTATAGATACTCACACTTTTTTCTAGGTTCCTGTTGCATAGAATATTGTTTTCCATCTTTGGACTTCCATCTGTGAATTTCTATTTCAGTCAAATGTATTTCTCATACAAAGAATATTGTTGGATTTGTTTCTTAATCCATCCTGCCAGTGTGCTTCTGCTTCTTTTGATGGGTGACTTGAGACCATTTACATTGATGATGGTAACTGATACATATTGGCTTGTCTTTGTCATGTTATTTTTGTGCTGGTCATGTCTCCTTTTTCTGTCTGTTTAATCACTTGCTCTGCTTGGTATTTCATTTCTATTGTTGCTCTTGAAATTGCAGTCATTTTTATCTCTTTTTACAAGATCTGTTATTATTCTTTGTAGGGTTGGTTTGGTGGTCAAGAATTTTTTCAGTTGTTCTTTATCATGGGGTAATTTTTAAGGATAGTTTTGCAGAGCACATCAGTCTTGGTTGGAAGTTGTTTTCTTCCAGGGCCTGAAATACTTCACAGCAAGCACTTCTTGACTTGATGGTTTGTGTTAAGAAATCTGCAGTGATTGTAATGGGCTTTCCTTTACATGTGTTCCTTTATATCTGTTTCTTTTCTGTAACAGCTTTTAATATTCTATTCTTTTGCTGAATTTTTGAGATGTTCATTATTATATGTCTGAGGTGGAGAATTATTTTTGTTATGGCTAATTGGACTTTTATATTCCTCACTTAACTGTTTGTCAGATTTTTTTTTCCATGCTTGGGAAATTTTCTGCTATCATTTCTGAAAATAGTCTTCCATGTCATTTGTGCTGACTCCTACTGTTCCATTGACACCTCTTAATCTTGCATTATTTGCCTTTGCATCATCTTGCAGGAGTTGACTTGTTATTTCTGGTTCTTTGTTATTTTTAAGAGATTCTTCCTTTCATGATTGTTAGCTAGAATGCTGTCTTAAAGGTCTGAAAATCTACCTTCAGCTTCATTCAATTGGTTTTTACAAGCTTTCATTGGAATCTTTAATTTCCAGGATATCTATTGGAATCTGCTTCGTATATTCTAATTCTTTCCTACATTGTTCATTCAAGGTTTCCAACATTTTCCTATGCTCCTCTATTTTTCTATCTATGTCTTTAGATGTGCTGAGCAATTCATTCATCACTGTTGTCATTTTTTTTTTTTTACCTGAGAGATTATTTCTAATCTGATGTCTTCTATGGCCTGATGGAGTTGTTTCTTTATTTCAACTGCTCTCATTTCAGAGATTTCAGGTGTTTGACTTAACAGCTCTTCTGTGTTGATGTCTCCTAGACTTGATCTGGGTGGGGATGAAGTCTGAGATTGAATTTTACTCCTTCATTTTATCAGTTTTGATGATCCGGAGGTTTTCTGGATCTCAGCCTGTCTCCCACGGAGATGTGGGTGGGCCAAGATTCCAAAGGTCCCTGTCCCTCAGCATGGCTCCCTCAAGTGGTGTGTGGGGGAAGGGTGAAGTCACTGATGCTCATAAAACTTTCTGCGACTTAGCTTGGCTGCAACACCAATGGAAGCAGGGTGAATGCATAGTCACCAAGGCTCCTGATAGTGTCCTGGGCTCAGCCTGCCCACCATGCAGTGCTGGAAGGGTGGGTGCATATTTACCTAGGCCTCTGAAACTGTGCAGTGCTCAACTAGGTACCCACAATGTTGTGGAGAGGTGTGGCATGGTCACCTATGCTCCCAAAGCTGTGCAGGATCCAGCCTAGTTCCCATGCTGGTGGGAGAGGACAGGCATAGTCACTGAGGTTTCTGACTGTGTCTAGGGCTCAGCCCACCTCCGGTGAGGTGTGAGGGTGTGGAGTGTTGTCACCGAGGCTCCTGAGGCTGTCTGGGGCTCAACCTGGCACCCACACTGGTGCAGGATGGCTGGGGGTGGCTCTCTGAGTTTTCTGAAGCTGCCCAGGACTCAGCCTGACACCCACTGTCATTTCTAATTTTATTCTTCAAAGATTCAGTTTCTTTTTTTTAAACCACAACCCCTTGCACAAGGGAATATTTCATAGAGGCCTGAAAAATCACATATTTTTTAAGAGTAAAACCTCAAATAAGCACTCTGCAAACAAGTCATTGATTTTAAAAGATACAACCAATCAGAAATGGTTGTCTACTCTTAAAGGGCTTCCTTACAAACTCCCATACCCAAACACACGTTATTTCTTGTTAGCATGGAATTTTGCTTGTGTTTCTGATATCAGTTTTCTTCTAAGTTCCATGATTTTAATTTTAATTTTATGTATGTAAGTATGTATGTATGTATGCACTTATTTTTGAGACAAGGTCTCTATAGTTCAGGATGTTCTTAAACTCACTACGTAGACTAGCCTGGCCTTGAAGCCCTAGTGGTTCTCTTGTCTCTGCCCGCTGAGTGCGAAGATTATTGGTGTCACTGTGCCTTTAAATTCATGGTTTTAAAAATCTCAGTTGGTCTTTCCTGAGTTTCTCTGATGTGAAGACCCCTTTCCCGTTTCTCATTTTGCCTTCCCCATTTGACCATTTTCCTCCCATTTCAAGATACACTTTGGTCCTTATTTACACTTTCCGTTTCTCACACCAGAGAAATGATGCAGTATTCACATGTGTGTGTCCTATATATTTCACTTTATACTATGGACTGAAGGTGCATCCTTTTTCCAAGAAATCGCTTGAGCATATCCTTCTTTGTGGAGGAGTATTACTCCATTGTACCCAAATCACATCTTTACACATAGAATTTTTCATGATTTGCATCAATGAATGTTGGGCTTGTGTACATGATTGAAAACATTTTAATGTATTGATGAGACATAAACTGTTCATGTAAACCATCTATTGCCTACACCCACTCTCATCTCTCTGTAGGGCAGTATCAATTTTGATCAAAATTCATTAATAAGTGAAGAGAAACATCAAATGCCTTATGTGTGACATCTCAAGCCTGACACAATATTTATTCCAGCAATAACAAACATCTATACTGGAGACACTTGTACCATGAACAAAGATGTCTTTGCAGATAAACAAACAATTATTATATTTTCCAGATAGTCATGTTATCCTTCTCTTTCCCAGACATGTTTTGTTTCAGAAAACAATTATTAGCAAATAAAGAAACAAATGACTGACAACTCTTCTCTTTGTATGCATTTTCTTTGTAATCTTTTCTACTGTACTTTTAATTATTGTTTTATATTATGTATATATTTATCTACATCCATTCTAATCATTTTATGTATATATTTTAAGTGAATTTTTAATGTATTCTCCCTGCAACACTCAAGGTAATAATGCACTCAGTGTTGAAGGAAAATAATCCTTCTGAGAGAATATTGTTTCCCCACATCTTTAAAACTGAATATACTAATCCCTACAAGAATGAAGGCTATAAAGGCATAAGAGTGGTTTAGAAAATGAGACTGGAGATGACAGAAAATCATTAGAAAAATCAATATGGCTAAATGATGAAAGATAAAACCATCATACTTCTAAGAAATATGCAAATATCAAGTACAATAGTGTCCAAAAATGCAATATTATTCTCCACAGAAGGCAAAAATGGGATCAGTGTATGATACATGATAAGAGAATTAAAATTCAGTGTCTTGCAGAAAGTGGAAATAATACTGAAATCCAGGAAAGAAGGAAAATTATGATGGATTACCACATTGCACTGAGAATCTTATTGGTAGCAATGCATTCTAAAATCTCTATTCACATATATGTTTATGTCTATGTGGTATGTATATGTGCAGATGCATATAACAAAGAATGAAAGACATGTCAATATCTGAATCTGTGCATTTCTGTTTTGTAAAAATTACAGTTGTACACACTTATATTCTAAACTCATACTCTTAATTCCTGGAATTGATCCCAGGGGATTTATTGAAGGTGTCCACAAAGAGATTTGTGAACACCTTTTTGTAATACCTTCCTCATAGTAACCATAAGTGATGAAAGTCCCAAGCTTCTACCAACCTATACAATAAAATAGACAATTACACTTCGGTGTATTAATTAGCAATAAATAATAGTTAACTTTGTATACTTGAAGATGGTTTGTATCACCATAGTTATAATTTACTGGAAAATGAGCTAGAAATTAATACTATACTATTAGAGACACTTGCTGCTATGCCAGTTATTGGAGACCCCTGCAGTGGTTCTAATATTCTACCTGGGTTACAGTGCACAGTGGAAAAGAAAGAAAGAGCAAGAGACAAAGAAGAGGGGTTCAGAGCAGGGATATGTGATGGCCAGTTGCTCTCTAGGAACAAAGAGCCACAAGGCATCTAGGCCCTTGGAATTTGTTCATTACACCCGAATGAAGAACAATGGATGAAGGGCAGTGGATGTTTCCATGAAGAGTAATGGTGAGTAGACTATCATAGGATGGGAAGATCAAAATATTCTTTCAAGAAGAAAGACAAGGGTTAGAGCTTTCCAGATGCCTTATCTTCTGTAGCAGGTCTTATCTTCTGCTAACGATGCCACACCAGTTACTAACCTTAGGGGTTCCAGCTGCGACCAGAAAAGAGAATGTAGGAATGAGGTTTCTCCGGTGACAGAACTAACAGGATGGATAGAGGGATGATGATGATAGATCGATCAATCGATAGATAGATAGATCGATCGATAGATGATAGACAGATGATAGGTGATACAGAGATAGCAATATAGGTATATGTATAGAAATAGCGAGAGATCTCTTATGGAAATTGTCTGATATGATCGTGACAACTGGGAATTCCCATGTCAGTCCTTCAACAAGCTGGAAACCTCAACTTGAGTCCAAGTCCAACAGCCTCAAAAACATTGAGAAGCCAAGAATGTAACTTTCAGTGTGAGGTTGGACATCTGAGAACTTGAGCCACTGTTGATGTAAGTCCCAAAGTCCAAAGACCAAAGAAGATGGAATTTTGAGCTCCAAATGCAGAAGAAAGAGGCTATTTCACTGTTGAGAAATACACAAAACTCCTTTGGTGTTTGCTTCCTCAGTGGCCAGATGGATGTTGACCACCCAAAGAAATCTACTCTGCCTCATGCATTATTTTCTGGAGACGTCCTCAAGATACACTAAAAATTATGTTTCATCGTCTTCCTGGGTATTTCTTAATCATCACAGTTCTAAAGTTGTCTAAAAGTTAAGCTGAAATGAACTCTGGGAGGCTAAGGCAGGAGGACTGCAATTTTGAGCTTGGCCTAGGTAACTTAGTGACTTAGCAAGACCCTATCAAAAAAACAAAGAGACTTGAGATGCAGTTTTCTGTAAAGGCTCTGTGTTCAGTTGCCATCACTAAAGAAAAAAAAGTAAAACAGGACATAATGGTGTTTTAGAGTGAAGTATATCTAATAACAAAAAATGACACAAACTTTATGGAAATATATATATTCACTGCATATTTCAAATGTTATATCTTTTTAAAATAATAAAGGATTCAAAATATAGAAGAAAGATACCACAAAACAAAAATATACTGATATACTTATATCTATACCTGTATCATATGTTTATACTTATAAATTATGTTTATATCTATATACATATGATAATGAAAGAATCTTAAGAGAGTTAAGTGATATAAAATTGTACACTAAGAATACCACAAAACTGGAAAAATATTGCAAGGTTTCATAGTTTAGATTAAGAATTTCCCTCAAATGGCTCAGACATTGAGGAATGAGGCACCATATTGGAAGGTTAGTCGATCACTAGGACACTGTATTTGACATGTTCTTAGGAAGTGGGCACTGGTTAGAGGTCACTCACTGAGAGTGTGAACTGGAAGGGTGTATCTCCCTCTCCTCTTCCTCCCTCACTCTCTGCTCCTCAATCACCACAGGACAAGCAACGTTCTTCTACTTAGGCCATTCTACCATGCCATTCCATCTTGGAGTCAGGCGCCCATGTTTTTTTTTTTTTTTTCAGTACCATGGATGGAAGTCAGGACCTTGCACTTGCCAGGCAGGCGCTTATTCCACTGAGCTATATCCGCAGCCAGGCGACAATGATCTGTAAGGGAACAATCATGAAAATCTCTTTCTACCCTCACGGCATAAGACTGGATCTAGCTTTCTACTGTGAATTTGTACTTAACATTATAGCAGCTGGCAGTGTATCTCAGTTCCTTTCGCGGAGGGGTGCAGAAGCAATCTATGTTTATCCCCACACTGACCATGAACACCTCAAAAGGGTCAAAACAGGATTTAGGCCCACTCTTGTCCTCCAAGTGGTTTTATGTATGTTTAACAGAGTTTTGCAGAGGGTCCAGTATACGCATGCCACTCCAGGATTTGTTTAAAAAAAGTTTTCTTTTAATTTTTCTCTATGAAATAGCCCAGTTCAATACAATGACACATGAAACCCATATTATCAAGTTTCGGAGGAGGTCAAAAGGGAATCATCAGATTACTCAGACAGGGATGACGAAGATGATCCATTCTGGTAAAATACAGGCTTTCATAAGATGAGTGGTGTAGGTGGATGACGATGCTGATGAAATACACACAGGTTGAAATGCAAGTAAAATATTCCATATGCACCATTAGACATGTTCAAAGATGTATTCATTATGGCACCTCACTAGCTGGACTGAAAGCATTCATCGGTCTGCTGTACTTAGTACAGATTTCTCACAGAATCACAGGAATGTAAAAGACTTATTGAAAAATGATAGGTCAAATTATGATATTAAAATTTATGCCCTTATAAATGAAAGACATTGTTCTTTCGATTTAGACATTTATTCTTGTACTCAGCCATCAAGTCCTTATTCCTATAGTAATAAACAAAATGATGTTGTGAACAGACTTGTTTCCATCTCCAAAATCAACAGGAGTATGACATTTAACAAGAGCCTTTGGTAAGGAGAATTACCTATGCTACTTAAAATGTTCACTTTAAATGTAAAGATATGGAAGAAAAGAGATGAAATAAAAAGCCAGAAACACATTAACCAAAAATCTTATTTAACTATAATATCAGAAAAAGTAGAATTCATGGCAATACTAATAAGGTAAAGAAGCCTATCTCAAACTGACATAACAGTAACCAAGCAAACTATATAAAAACCCTAGATATACATTTACATAATGATCTCAGAATATATTAAGCAAAATGCTTAGAAACCCAAAGAAAAATAGTCAAACTCAGAAAGATAAAGGAAGTTTTCAACGTATTATTTTTGGTAAGAAATTTGTAAGGATTAAAAAATTGATTGTAAATGACAACTACAGCCATATAGCTATATTTAAAACACAGCACAGCAAAATTCTTCTCAAGGGCCTGTGGGACATCGACCAAAATGGAAATACACCAGGAAAGGAAACAAGAGCACAGTGTTTTGTCAATGTGAAATAGAAGATAATTAGAAAACATAATATTTGGAAATTGATATAGCTAAGAATTTCAACACATATGAAATGATAAAGGTAATATTTTGAACTCAGAAAAAAATAAAATAAGACATTTATAATATGTTATCCAAGCAGCACACCATTTAGAGTAAAATAATTTATATCTGTAAGTGAATATAAGAAAAACAAAAAAGAAAAGTTTTAGGATAAAAGTAGAAGAGGGTGGAAGGTTGTTAGATTCAAAGCACTTTTTGTAGTAGGAAACCAGAATGATAAGCAAGTTCATCATTTTAAGGTGGAGCCTCAAACTACAACATACTGGGATAAAAGTAACTGTTAATACAGAAAATTTCTTTTTATTAAACTTGAAGGCAGCCAGCGCTGCATTTAGTAAAAATGCCTTCAATCTTGTCTTGTTCTGCTTCTGATTTACTTTTTTGGCAACAACTGGTTGAGCTATGCCAGATCTAGAGCTCTGCTAGTCTATTTTGTCTATTTCTCATACATAAGTCTGCAGTCAAGGAAGTATCCTTTACCTAGACTTGGAGCAGTGCTTACCATAGCACTATGTGGTTAGCAGTCCTGGATATGGTTTCGTGAAAGCTCAGGATGTTCCTTTATTTTTCCACTGAAAGTTGGAAGAACATTGAGCATAACAAACACAAAGAACTCATGTGATCCAGACTGTAATACACATGTCAACTGTTATGGTACCAAACAGTTTCCTAGCCCAAACTATAATCCTTTCTCTATCTTGAGTGCTAATCATTACTTAGAGCAAAGCCAGTAGGTGTGTATCGTTATAAACCCCATTTATGTGTAGGGAGTCTCAGCAGGAATTACTAGATAACTGTCCTTGTAAAATAATTACTTCGTGCAGCCTGAGCCATGGAAGTCTAGTTCAAAACTGCATTTTTACCTATATTACTATCTACACACATAAATAAAATACACAAATTACACAAATGTGTGTATATGTTCTTTTCATTGCCTGACCTCCAGGATCGTTTTGTACCATTTGGACCTGAGAATAAGTTACTCTAAAATAGCCTCACTTTATCAAGTTTAAATCTGAAAAATCAAAATCATTGAATTTTTATTGTACTAGACTTTGATAACATGGAAATATCACATTCACAGTGATTGTTTACTAGCCAAGGTTTCTTTCACTGCTCACTCACTGGAATTGCACATCTAAATCATGAGGCATCATGATACAGCTGGCTGTTTTGCCAGAGTATGGTACTTTCATTACAAATGCCTGCGTTTTAATCTCAACTCCTATATTTAACTCAATGAGTTCAGAATAGTCACACAAACTGTCATTACCTCTGCTCCATAAGAAAATATTAAATAAAATAATTCAAGTGTAAAGAAGTTAAAAGTATTCATACTGCAGGGCAGAGAGAGAGAGAGAGAGAGTGCCAGAGAGAAAAGGACAACAAGATCAATGAATAACCAATGCAGGAGAATTACAATAGTAACCCTGGGTTTGGCACAGTGCTAGCTGACTGGGAAACAACAGAAGATGAAACTTTCTTACCCTTCAGGAGAGTTTCCAGTTTCACTGATCTGAGTGGCATGAGAAATTCAGAGTAACAAACATGCCACCATTTTTAATGAGATATTAACTGGTGTGGAGATGTAAAGACCACAAGTATACATACACATAAATTTTCGGGGTCTCTACAACCTCATTTTCATCTACTATCATATCATTAGTCCATCAGACCCCAATCTCCTTTGCTATGTTCTTTTCAAATGAGTTATTTACATGACCCAACAGAAGCCCACAAGTTCTTCTGCTTGGTGGGAATGCCAAAGCTATCACTTTCCCGTCCTTCTGGTGGATGCCTAACTGCTTCTTGAATTCTCATTTAATTGTCATTTTCTCTGTGAGCATTTTTATTTCATTAGACCTCACACATTGCTTTGAAATGTTGCATGTACTCACTCATGCAAGCTCTATATGACTTGTGTCACTTTTAACACAATCACAGTCAGGAAATCTGAAGTCCAAAAATTTGTTGTCATGCTTCAGAGCCATGACTTCAAGCCAGACTGTTGCTAATATGAACACACATTTAGCCAGTACAAATAAATTATAACTTTCTAGCTTGGTATAGTGGTGCATGCCCATGACTCTAGCTGAGCAAGGAAAGTCACAATTTTGAGGTCAGCCTGTGCAAATTACTGAAACTTTCTTTAAAAATATTTGAAAAAAGTTGGGACTATAGCTCGGTGGTGAAGCATTCACTTCATTCCCACTACTGAAACTAAGATATGACTTTCTAAAAATGATATATGATACACAGAGAAATATATAACAAAGTAACAGACAGTGAGAGGGTAATAAATATTTTAACTTTTTAAAATCCATTTCCAGACAGATAACTAAAGGGTAATATGTTGTTTACTTCTTTAGTTTTTCATGAATAAGAAAACACCAGCTTCCATTTAAAGAAGCAATAAACATTTGTAACACTCTTCTGGGCTTACAAAATTGCATTATGTTTCATCAGTGAGGAAGTAGAAACACACTGAACTACTGTTATGTTCAAACATGATCAGGCTTGAAGAGCCAAATTTTCTGATTTCTTAATATGCATCACTCTATGGTTTATAAATTCAATCTATTGTAGTGAGTTCATTGAGGAAAATTATGTTGCTTAATATTATCTAACCTGAAGGAAGAGTTCATCAACAGAGCTATTCTGCAAATCAACTATGCATGCTGTGTTTCACATAATCATGTAAATTACTATTTTATCTATCTATTCTATGCAATGAATGATATGTAAAGTAATTTAGCTCTAGTTGTCAAGGTTTAAATTACAAGGGCATGGAGCAGCTATCTAATGCTAATTTCAAATGAACAACCACATTTAGAAAATACACATATGCCAAATAATTCATTCTCACCTTAAGAAAAGGCTCGTTTCATAGTCCATGATAAAGAAAAATACCCTTCCACCCAGAGATTGGTGTGAAAATGCAATGATTCCATTCTCAGAGCATTTAGACAATATTGCATGCTTGCCATATTAACAAAAAGTAGTTCTAAACTCTCTAGAACTTGCTATAAACAAATAAACTAACTGGGGGGCTGGGGATATAGCTCAGTGGAATAAGCGCTTGCCTAGCAAGCGCAGGGTCCTGAGTTCGATCCCCAGTACCGCACAAAAAACGAAAACAACAAAAAAAACCAAATAAACTAACTGCACATAAATTTAAAAACAAGCCAATATCTCAGATATCTAAATATATATTATATATATATATATGTATGTGAATATAGACACTATATATGGATACATTTATGCACACACATATGCAAATAAATATTATATATGTATATATTTATCATATATAATGTTGTTTCTCTAATCTTTTGAGATCATGGAATAGAACATCATTAGTGAGTCAGTTATATTAGAAATAATGAAATAATACAAATAACTATTGAAACTTTAATTGATACTTTTTGGCCACAATATCATTTTAAGAAGGTAAGGAACTGTGTGAAAGTTTTTTTAAGTATCAGATGAAATAACTTTCAATTTATTAATCCACTTCTGTCTTTAGTGATATTACATTTCAGGGCTTTCACAGAGAGTTAGTTATGCAATGGCTATTGTAGTAGGAAAGGCAAATCTGTAGTTACTTGCACTAGCATACCTCAAAGGAGGCTGAAAGAGAAGAATTATTTTAAAATAATTTGGAATCCTGAACAATAGAACCTCTGAAGGACTTGATTAGACGGTATGGAGCGAATAAGCAGTGGATGGCTGATCTCAGGCTTGAGCAAATGGGTGAGCAGTTGGCTCATAAGTAGCCCAAGAAAATCTTAGGCAATCATGGTTTCTGGTCCTTGGCAGAATTAGGCAATGCTTAAATGAGGAGCTGTGAAAAACTTCTTGAACTCAGTATGCAAGGTTCTCTACTTTGATTTTTTTTTTTTTTAGGTTCTTTTGAGACAGGGGCTTGCTATGTAGTGGAGGCTGGCTTCAAACTCATGACAATCATCCTACCTCAGCCTGCTGAGTGCTGGAATTACAGGTATGTGCCATGCCTTGGTGGTTTCTATGAAAAAAACCTTCATTCAGTGCCAAGATCTCAGGATAAAACTGCCTCTGATTTTTCCCTTCAAAATTTAAATTTTTAAAGCTCTTTTTGAAATTCACTTTCATTGACCACATCTTTCCCATCTGCACAACTTTCAGTCCCAAGCATTTGTCCAACATTCTTTTTTTTAAAGAGTAGAATATATTTGTTGGGGGAAAGAAACTTTCTGTCCCAGAGAGGGACAGTAGGGAGGTCAAGTGGGTTGCTCATGAAACTCATCTTTTTCAGAGATTTTTATAGAGTCAAACCATGAACTAATGTGGGTCCAAGGTGGGAAAAAGATGGAGATCCCAAGGTGGTCATGAGGTGGGACAAAACTGTGGTCAGCCAATAAGATTACAAGTAAAATTGTTCAGGTAAAATTGATTAAATAGGGATCAAATGGGGAAGCAAGTCAGGTAGCAATCTGACAGGAACACAGAGCCACGGCTTTTCCTGTAGGGGGTTGGGTCAGTGATTCCTCCTGGCTTTTTCAAGGTGATCACTACCTATTAGGATATGAGTCCCTGATGTCCATCCCTAGGGAGGTATGTGAGCACATTGGTTTAATCTTGTGTCTTAAAGTCTGGCCCACAGTGGGACTGCCTGCCTCTCCCACAGTTGCAAGGCATCTTGTCTTTCGTACTGGCTTTCTTGAGGGCCCAGCAGTGTCTGTCTGTCTATAATAAATGTCTGTCTGTCTGCCTGTAGTATTTCTATCTGGCTCTGCCGCCTACAACATTTCCCCCTCTGAAGAATTAACCTGAACTGCCCTGAAGGAAGAATGGGCCATGATCGCTATGGCTTCTTCAGGCTGAAGGGGGTCTTAGTTGTTGACTGGCGGTCAGAGATACTCTCCAGAGGGTCTATCTAAAGGCCTTTGATAGACAACAGGCATTTTCATCTTGGATATGCATGTAGTTTTAAGTCTAGAGGAGAAAAAACAAAGAAACAATTAAACAGGCATGGGCCAAATAATAACGGAATAATTATGCATACAGTCACAAAGACTTTTACCAAGAGGAGCCAGTAACGGCTTCCCTTAAAGAGGATAAGGTTAAGGTCTAGGGAATTTCTAAGTCTGATATGTCATTAATTTGTCATCCAATATCTTGAACAGCTATCAAGATATTAGCAGAAGAGTCAGGAAGGTACACATTTAGCTTTTACAACTGCCCAAATATCCTCTGTGCCACTGTGAGGATGTCTAATGCCATCTGATTTTGGAGGATGTCCTGCTTTATGAATTTCACTTTTTTATTTAGGAGAGCAGTAAGAAGAAAGAAAGAGAGAGAGAGGCCAGCTGTAGTGTCCCTTAGGGCACACTAAGTAGAGTTAGTTACAGCCTTGATATGTGTCATATAAACCTCTCTCTAGACAAGATCTGGTGGATTGTAGTAAGAGGAATCTAGAGGTAATCTAGCATGTATATTTTATGTTTTATCTGGATGATCACCTGAGGTCTGGCATTCTCTAGGCAAGAACAAGTTTTCCAAGAACTTGGAGCTGGTATTATCAAAGTGTGAGCATTAGGGCTTATAGGTAAATTTAGAAACTGTTTTTAAAGGACACCAGTTGTAACCCACTGGCTCTTAGGCCCTTTTACTGATGGAGTCTAACATTTTGCCATAAGTCACTTGAGCTTTAGTTATAATTATCTTTAAATTTTTTAATAATTTACGAAAACCAGATTAACACCTTATTTTGACCAGTGAAAAGGTCTTTAAGTTTTTCTACATGAACAACAATATGTACCACAGTCTCTGCATTATTTCGATTACCTGGCAACCTGAATATATATTACAGTATTTAGACTGGAAAAAATCTCTCTAGGACCAGAGCTGGGCAATTAGGCATAAATAAAAGGAATGAATTAAAAGAAAGTTCGCCCAGTTATGGCTTAAGATATGAGATATATAATTTCAGTGACTGTTTTTTATTGAGATGTGAATACTAGAAGGAAGCTCAGGGTTGGTGAAGGACAAAGGGTTGGCCAATGTCCAGCAATGGCCTGGTATTTTTTCCTCTAGTTATGATTACTCAGGACCCCTCTGTGGAGATGACACATAGAGATATCAGTTTGGCCAGAGGGAGGAGGCAGTCCTGGGCCCTTTAGTCTTTTTAGACAACCTGCAAAGATGCTTCTGAGTTGGGAGGCCTCTACCTCACAGTGCAGTCTCACTTTCAGTAGCTACCTTGGCAGTCAGGGCAGCTTGCGGGACCTCTAAGGCAGTCCTTCTTAAGGTGATCTGGCTTTTGACAGCAGTAGCAGATGAACTTAGTTGTTGAGTCCTTCCTGGAGCCCAGAGCATTCGACTTAGGATGTATTTTGTTGGCGGCCACAGCAAAGGCAACCATGTTTTGATCTCTGTTTTCTCTCTCTAGTTTTCTCCTAGTCCCAATTAAAGAACACTAAGGAGACAGTTTTTACTAAAGTGTCAAGTGAGCTTCTGGAGTGAAAGCTATCTTTTGTAGCTCTTTTTTAATATCTGGGGCTGACTGGGTAATAAACATTCTTTAAGCAAAATCTCTCTACTGAATCAGGAGCTATGGATATATGTTTACCAGTGCTTCAAGTAAACATTCTAAGAAAACAAAGGGGTTTCCATCTTTTTTCTGATAAGTAGCTGAAAATTTAAAATAAGTAGAAGGCTTGGTTTTTATGCTTCTTAGACCTTCAAATATACACACTTGAAAATGTCTCCTGCTCCAATCTCCTGGCTGGCTGTTGGCCAGCAGCAGTCTTGGGTAGCACTTGCTTGGGTTCCAGTGGGAACTGATTGTTCCCCTGGCCACCTAACTTCTGGTTGTTTGAAATTAGCAATATGATGTTCATCCACAGATGGAAAAGCAGCTTATAATGCCGCTTGCCTCTCCTTAGAAGTCAATGTTTGATTTAAGATTAACAATACATCTTTACAGCCTAGCTCATATGTCTGAATAAATCCTCTAAAGACATCAATGTAGTCATAGAAGTCATCTAAACATTTTTCTAGTTCTAGCTTGATCTGCTTTAAGTCACTGAAAGAAAGACATACAAAAGGTAGTCTCATATGGGTAATAATTATACCTTAAGAATAAATATGAATTATTTGTTAATGTAAAGAAGGTTTGGATTTAACACAATTCTAATCATTTTTCCTCCTTTTTACAGTATGTTTCCAGTGTAAAACAACATCACAATTAAAATTTCCCTCTGTATTCCATTTTGGCTCTAGGGGTAGATAGGCCACACACAGGTGCAGAACAATATCAAGCAGCTCTTTTTTAATGTGTAAGAGTCAAACATCTTCTAATGCTTACTGATGCACTCTAAAGGAGGAAGAGATTTCGAATGTGAATATCCCATGTCTTCATCCAATGATCTTGGTGGAAGATCTCCAAATGATATAGGGGAAAGTATTTTCCAACCTGAAAGATATCTGGGATAAGTTTGTGTACTCTGGAATCAAAGAATTAACTTTAGGTAAGAATAGTATATATTTATTGAGGGAAAGAAAGCTTTTGTCCAAAGGAGGGACAGAAGGGGTCTCGAGTTGGTTGCCTCATTGTCCAACATTCTTAGAGGGATTCATCCTTTACTTTTTGCGAAAACTCTTGATTATTCTCTATATTTTTAAAAAGCATTTCTAGTTCTATTATAACATTAATTTTTATATAGAGAATTTTGTATTTTCGTTAAAACTCAGTTTACCTTCAGTATTTCCACATAGCTTTGAAACAGCCAAGAAAATTACATTTGTTCCATTACTATAATACACTCTAATGATCTTATGCATGATTATTTTGAACAATATATTTTAGTAATTAATTATGTATTGGGGCTGGGGAGATAGCTCAGCAGCATAGCACCTGACCGGAAAGCACAAGTTCTGACCTTAATTCACAGTACCGGAAACCATTAGTTTATGTATTGACATAATTATTGTATATGGGTTACTTTTTTATTCATAACACTTTTCAAATTTAGTAATGATAGAGATGGAGTTTTGTGCTTCCTTTTTGTCTCCCCTATAAAACTGAGCCACCACTAAATAGCAAGAAATAAAATATTTGTGAAATAATTTGAAACTTCAACTTCACAGACTGGAGAGAGACACACTGTGAGGAAAATATTCTGTCAAATTCTGGAATATTATTCATATTTTTAATTGACAGTTTTTCCATTACTTGGTCTTCATTGTTTCTATGGCCAACTTACTGTTTTAATGCCAAATGTGTCAAGGGACTTTAATGTTTATAGTTTAAGCAGTTTAAATTATACTTCTTTTTAAATTTCTTCAATTATTTTATAAACAGATCCAGAAAAAGTCACCCGAATTAATACAGTATATTATTATTTCTCCTATTTTTTAAATAAAAATAATGGGAAAACAGAAAATATGGCTTATATCCAATATTCTATTAAACTATCACTTGTGCTCTTGTATAATTTTGTGTGGAACACACAGACACACTTATACACACACACACACACACACACACACACACACACACACACACGTTATGCATATAATGTATTTCTTTCTTATCTAAAAGTAAAATTAGTATCAGTAGGAAATTGATGTTATGAAAACTAAAGTTTTATCATTAAACCTGATCTTTATAATTTCCTTTCTTGTCTGAGTTTTGGGTTTAATTTGGTCTTCTTTTTCTGGAACCTTGAGGTTCAGCATTAGGTTATTTATTTCAACTTGCTCTGTTTTCCTGACATGGATATTCACCAGTATAAATTTCTCTCATAGAACTGCTTTTATTGTACCCCATGAGTGCTGGTATGTATATTGTCATTATTATTTAATTGTAGAATTTTTCTTTAATTTCATCTGTGACTCATTGGTTCATGAAGGTATTATTTAATTTCCATGTATTCATGTAGTTTTGCGGTTTATTTTGAACTTGATTTCCAATTTCATTGCATTATGTTCCGACAATACCCATGCTGGATAATTTCTACTCTTTTACATTCGTTCAAGCATTTCTGTGAACTAGGATGTGATGTGGAGAAAGTCCTATGTACTGCTGAAAAGAATATGTATCCTGTTGTTCTAGGGTAAAACATTCTATAGATATCTGCTCAATCCATTTGTTTAGAGGTTTAGTTAAGCTCTGAAATGTTTTTCGATACTGAGTTCATAAATAACAACTGTGTAAGTGCTTCCCTGATTTTTCACATAGTATTTGTTTTATACACTTGGATGCAGAATTTGGTGCAAATATGTATAAGATTGTTATCTCTTCCCCATGGATTGTTTCTTTAAGTTTTGTCTCTGTGGCTCTGTCTTGACTTGAAAAGCACTTTTCCTACAAATAAAATAGTGACCGCACTCTTTTTCCAGGTTCCTGTCACACAGAGTATTGTTTCCCATCCTTTAACTTTCAGTCTTTGAATTTCTTTGTTAGGAAATATGTTTCATATAGGCAGCATATTGTTGGACCTTGTTTCTTGGTGCATTCTATCTATACAATTTTTTGATTGGTGAATTGAAAACAGTTACACTGATGGTTATAACTGGTAGATATTGACATATCCTAGTGATTACATCATTTTCCTGCTGTTAGTTCCTTTTCTTTCCTTTCTACCTAATTGCTTGCCTTCCTGGTGAATGCATTCTATTGGGATTCTTCAAATTGTTACATTCATTGTCATTTTCTAAAATATTCTTCAGAAATTCTTGGAGTGCTGGTTTGTTGATCATGAATGGAGTACTGGAGTGTTGGTTTCTTCGGGTGTTCTTTATCATGGAAATATTTTATTTCTCTTTCAATTTTGAAAGACATCTGTGAGGTACATCAATCTGGATTGGAGGTTGTTTTCTTTTAGGACTTGGAATACTTCACTTCAGCCTTTCCTCCATTATTGCTTTGTGGTGAGAATTGTGTGATTCTCATGGGGTTTTCTTTATAGGTTATTTGATTTTTTTCTTCCATAGTTCTTAATATTTTGTGTTTGTGTTGAATTTCTGGCTATTGTATGCTTGACTATTATATGCCTTAGTGTAGATATATATTTTTTTATCATGGAACTTGGATCTCTATGTGTTTCACTTGTCAGGATCTCGAAGTCTTTTTCTCCACTTGGAAATTTTTATGATATTATTTCTGTGAATAGGTATTTAATATCATTTGTCTATATCCTGGTTTTCCTTGATTCCAGTTAATTTGATATTTTTTTTTCTTTGTCTTGTGTAGCAGCTCCTGGATTGATTTTTGTGTTTTCCTACTATTTTGAAAAGTCTTATATTTGATGATTGTCTGCCACAACCCTGTCTAGATCTGATAGTCTATCTTGACATTGGTTGATATTCCTACATATAATTTTGATAGAATTTTTAACTACCTGAGTATCTATTTGAATCAGTTTTACACTCAGGCCCTCCCTATGTTATTTGTGGTTCCTCTGCTTCCCTATGCTTATCTGTATAATTATTTCTGTTTTGGTTTTGTCAAGATCAGAGTAGAAAGGAATGCAATTCAGACTGAGAAAACAGTGCAAATAATCAATTAAATGAAGACTTGGATCTTTGAAAGATTGAGAATATTAGACAAGCCTTCCCCCAACATTCTAAAAAAGGAAAGATAAGTCCAAAATCTACAGTTAGGAATGAAAATGGCAAAATGGATCTGGCAGAAACCTAGAGAATCATTAATACCTACTTTAAGAACTTGTACTCCAATAAGATGAAAAACTCAAAAGATATTAATAAATTCCTAGATATATATTCATTACATAGTTGACTCAAATAGATATGGAAATTCTACATAATCCAACATCAGAGTTTGAAATGTTAGAAATACATACAAGCAAAGAAAGTCCCGGGTCCTGACCAATTAACTACTGAATTCTACAAAAACTTCAAAGATCTAATGGCATTACTCCTCAATTTCTTTAAAGCAATACTCATAAATATACTACTGGAAGCATGCGTTAACCTCATTCCAAAACCAGAAGAGACTTCAACCAATAAAGCATACTGTAGGTCAATGTCCTTAATGCACATAGATGCAACAATCTTCAATAAGAGGGGGCTGGGGATATAGCTCAGTGGAATAAGCGTCTGCCTAGCAAGCGCAGGGTCCTGAGTTCGATCCCCAGTACTGCCAAAAAAAAAAAAAAGTGATAAATCTTCAATAAGATACTGAGAAACAGAATATAGCAAATCATCAAAAACTAATATATGATGACCAAGTAGGATTCATCCCAAGGATGCAGGGATCTTTCAACATGTGCAAATCAACAAATGTATTCAATAACACACTAACAGAATGAATCATAAAAGCTACACGATCATCTCAGTAGATACAGAAATAACATTTGATGAAGCCCAATACCACTTCATGATAAAAACCTTTAAAATTTGATATCTGATGTTTTTATCTCAACTTGATAACAGACATCTTTAAAAAACCAATAGCATACCTCAAAGAAGTAGTGGAAACAATGCCAAAATTCATATGGAACCAGAAGAGACTTTGAATGGCAAAAGTAATTCTGGGCAGCAAATCAAGATATGGGGCATCACAATCACTGATTTTAAGTTATATACAAAACTATGGTGATAAAAACAGCATGCTACTAGCAAAGAAACAGACCCAAATTCAGTGAAACAGATAGAAGATGCAGACACAACTCCAAGGACACTCAGATCTTTTTCTGTTGTGGAATCTCAACATTGTTTTTCTTTACATATCTCTAATGACCAGTGATGTGGAACATTTTCTCATATATTTACTTGCTTTGTGTGCTTCTTAATCTGATAAGTATTTATCAATTTCAGTTGCTCATTTTTGGACTGAGTCTTTAAATTTGAGAGATCTGATATCTTTCAGTTCTTTATATATTTTAGGTTTCATTCTTTGGGAAGTAGCTGGTAAAAATGTTTCCCATTCTGTGGGTTGTCTCTTCACAGTGATATGTGAATACTCAAATTTATTGCAACACAATTCAAAATAGCTCAATATGGGGGAAAGTCCATATGCCATATGGCACTACTTCGCCATAAAGGAGAACAAGCATAGGTCATTTTTAGGTAAATGCACGCACCTCAAGTTCATAATACTAAGTAAAATAAATAACAAACATACACACACACACACAAACACACAAACACAACTTTACCACATTTTTTTGTGGGAAAAATACAAAGGTTAGATAGGGAGGAAGGGTGAAGATAGGTATTGGGAAGTAAGAAGAACATGTTTAAATGGGAAGAAGAACAAAGAAAGGGGATTTAAGGAGAAGGAAAAGAAAAAATTTTAAAAAGAGCAAAAGGAAAGGAAAAAATAGAAACAAAGTTTTTGTCTATAGGGAGGGAAAAAAGGGTTGAAGGCAGGGCAATGGGAAAAAAGAATTAAGACATTGTATACAGGCACAAATGCTCTATGATGAATGCATCACTATGGATGGCAAATATTTACTATTAATAATAGAGAAGTTTCCAAATGAAAAGTCAAGAAGAGAGAAACAGAAAAAAAGGAAGAAAGGAAGAAAGAAAAGTTCAAAAATTCATCATTTACATACAGATTTCAGAGTGTGACTTAGAAATGAGTCCTGAATAGCTGTAGCTATATCAGGTCTTAAGAAGTTAATACCAAGGCAACTCAACAGTTTTTAGTTATAATGAAATTTCTATTGGTATATTGTTAAGGGAATGGTAAAATGACTGCTAATATGTTCACTTAGTTCATTTTTGACAGACATCAATTTCTAGGTATTCATCTGCATTTTCACTTCGGTGTCCTCTGTGGGTTGTTGATTAGTGGAGAAAACTACACCCAATACATATGCTATCTTTGTTTTTCTCAAAATCCTGAACTGACCAAAGCCTCATGATGATTCACCAAAGTTATTAATGTAATTCTACAGTTATATTAGAGATTTGTATTTATTAGAATTGATATGCAGGATTTAATGACAGTATAACAGAGATAAAAGTTTGACTGTAAATGAAATTATTTTCCCTGTCGTTTTTATTTTCACCAATTTCTGAAAGAAAGGGTGTGGTATATACATGCTCTGCACATTTTACATGGTGAAAACTTACTCTCCTGGGCTTTATTTAAAGGTCTACTAATAGAAGGAACGTCTTAAGATGAAAGCCAATTAAATGTTGCACTTCAAAAATCTTCCCTTGTTTTTCTTTAAATATTGACTTTTCCAAGAATATGTTGATTCTATTTGTTTTATAAAAGATTATTATATAAATAAAAATAAACAACAAGAGTATTATTATTACACAATGAATATTATTAAAATTAAAATTTATTTAATTCTATTTATTTGAAAATGCACATGTTACATGTTCTTAAGGTAGTATTAATGATTTATAGTACAGAAGACTAGATTTGATGATGAAAGTTAACTAACCTTAACAATATCTTACAGTTCCTTGTGCAGTTTTCATTCCATCAGATGAAACTAATCTAATATTTTGAGTTTACTTTGCTTCCATGGAGCAAAGCAATGCTGATTGACCTTTAAGGCAATTAAACCTGTAAATTGCCTCATTTGCCATATTTAAGCTAAATAAACTTGGATATTTATCTAGCCTAATTGCCCTACACACTAAAATTCAGACTATCAAAGGTACCTTCAATTTTATAAGATCTCTTCCAATAGGGTTCCAGCCCTAAATAAGTAATTCTTAAGTTTATTATACATTTTGTACCCATAGATTTTCTTTATTCGCAGCATTTTTAAACCCCATATTATATGGAATGTAGCTTTGAAAGATCTAAACATCATTTAACATTTATTTTTAAGAATCTTCAGAATTATAATGTCAAATATCAATAACAAATGCATCCTAACCAACGTTTTCTTTTTCAAGTCAATGCACAGATAGACTACATATTTCTCTAGGTTCACTGAAATTTCTAGTGTGCATATTATTTAAGTAATGAGTCATGTCATTAAACACATAATGTGGTAAAGATGAATTATTACATAATAAAATCGTAACTATTTATGCCATGCTGACAATGAACATTTACCAACTGACTGAAGCATAAGAAAACTTTATTCCACCAATTTCTCAGAAATAATGCCGCCAAAAATGTGCCAGGGTTTCCATTTAGAAATAACACTCCAGTGATAACAAAGCAGGCCCAGTCAATGCCAGATGCCATCTGCTTTTATGGATTACTGAGGTGGGCCCAAGTTTGATGGATCCTTTACTCAATTCTGGCTTCATAGCTCCAGAAAAGGAATCCTCATCACTTGAGGAACTCCATTCCCATGAGATGATTGTTCTTACTTGAGAGGGATGATTCCATTGTGGCATGATTCCATCACGGAGCGCTCTGTTTTCGTAGAACCTGAGGTGATCGCAGGTTTATTTACAACAATTCTTTTTTAAAAAATTTTTTTAAAGTGTAAAAGAAAAAGAACATCAACAAAAAAGAGGAAAGCGTTAACAAAGAGACACAAAGTAGCACAATAACAGTATAATCAAAATTAAATTATAGACAAAGCAACAGGAAACCAACAATAGTTGTTGCATTGCATATTGATAACTTCGAAGTATGTGCTCAGGAAAACACATATAGACAGACAGGATTGGTCAAACAACCAGTCATCAACTATTCCTTACCGTAAAGTGACATAAGACAATAGTGGAACCATGTTAGCCATCCTGCACATATGTACATACATACATACATACATACTTATTTGCCTCTTTCTTCCTCATTTAGAACAATTCCAGGCATTGCTCCAGGGCAGCCTGGAAGTCACTGTGGTAAATCTGAAAATTTTCTATACTTGAAAACCCCGACAACTACTTTAGCTGTGCTTTCTATTATTATTTATTTTATTCATATATATATTTTAGTAAATGCTATTTACATTCATTTTAGTGGGTGAGAACATGTATTAACATATCTAGTTTGTTTTTTCTCCTTCTCTTCCCCACCTTCCTCTCCCCTTTCTTGGTGTCCTCTGTTTTGGATGGGGATGAGATAGATTTAGGTCAATGAACAAAGTAAACTAGGAAGAATCAGCTTTGTAACATAGATACTCCTTTAATGCTCACATTTGAAAGTAATAAATGGAAAAAGAAATGAAAGCAGACAGGCAGGTATGCCAACCTTTATCCCGTTTGTAGTTTTCCACTGTTTAGCTGCAGGTCCAGCTTCTAGGTCCCATTCACATTGCTATAAAGGAAAAGTTTAGAGTGTTCAGAAGAACATTTGTTCATTGACTCATTCACTCATTCATAATTCTAGTGGATTATGAAATTCTTTCAATTGTTTCTTTTCCTTGACTAAAATGTGTCAATTGCATTTTCGTGGTTCATGTACAAAGTATGCTTGTGTTGTGCTTTTTAATGCCCTATAATTTCACAATCAAGTGCTCCATGCAAGTTTCCTGTAACCTGCTCCTCAGGGCTGTGGACCTCATTCTGCATCTCACAGCCCAGAGGCGGGAACCAGCGCCCAAATGAAAGGCAGCTGATGACCAACACAAACAGAGCATTATGAAGTTTCTAACACCAAGGTGCTGGAGTGGCAGGTGTAAAACAGGAACAGTACAGCTATGCATACAAGTGTGCATAGACCAACAGGACCATGTGGTGGGACATTCAGGGCAGCATAAAACCATTCTGATCACTGCTCCAGGAGGAAAACAGAGAACTGCTTTAACTACTTTATCAGTTAGGGAGGTATTGCTAACTAGTTTTTTAGAAACTGTCTCATCAATATTTCTATCTTGACACCATTATACTATTTCATGTATTTTGCTGATAAATAATATTTCACTTTCTAGAATTCCTGCTTTTTGCTAGCCCGTTGTCACTTGGCCGTTTGGACATTTCCACTTGTTGGCTGTTGTGACGAATGCTGGTAAGAACATTGTTGTTTGTGTATCCTGCGGATATGCGTCTTTACTCCTCTTGGATGCAACATAGGGGACCTGCTTAATTATGCATGGCTGTATACCACAAGGTGCAAAGTAAAATATACATACATTAGACTTCATCAAAATTAAAAAGCTTCATTAAAACAAACTTCGAAAAGATACCAAAAATAAAACTCAGCAGTACAATCATATATTTCCAAAGCAGATGGCTTATAAAGGACGTGGGGCCAAAATTTAAAAAGCCCTCTTTGGGTTTAATAAGGAAGAAGCATCACTAACACTTGTGCTGGGCGGTCTTTTCAGGGGATTCTGGCCAGCGCATGCGCGGAGAGCTAGCACACCCTTTACCTCCGCCTCTCGGAGAACAATCGCAGTCACTTGATCTGAAAACCAAAAATGTCTGCAGGACTTGCTCAGTGCCCTGTTTTTCTTGTCCTCATCCATCAACAGTTGTGAAACAATCGCTAAACTAATATAAAACAAGAGTCGTTGCAATCGATAAACTGTTTTGCTCGCAGGAGATGAGGCTATGGCTCCCATTGGTTCAGCAGCCTGACTGTCAGCAGCGGGGACCCCACTAGTGCTCGCATCTTTTCCTTTGGTGAGCGGCTGCTTTCACTTGAAGCATCACGTCCACATCTGAAGGGGGAGAAAAAGAGTGTGGGGTGAGGAACGCTGCAAGTGTTTCTTTTCTTTTTAAAAAATCGAGAAAACCGAAACTTAAGTTCAACCCTCCCTACTGCCAGTGATTTCTTAGGGATGGGACTGTGCCTCCGGTTATTCCTGTTGGCTGCGGAAGTTGAATAATTTGCCAGAGCCGTGTCATGGTGGAAGGAGAACGTGCACATCGGCTTCAGGAGTGTCTGGAATCAACAGAGAAAGGCAAGCCTTGGTCTCTGAGAGCTTAGGGGTGAAGGAAATTAATATTCTAAGCACTATGAAGTACTAGGCAAATATGACATATTATTTTATCATGTTCATTACTCACTTTGTTGTCATTGCTTTTGTATTACTGTTTTCGCCTGCATTTTCCCCCAGTTTTTTGACCACTGTTTATCAATCTCCTGTGAAATATGTTTTAGTTTGCATTGTGGATTTGCCTGTTCTTCATTATATCTTAATATTCTTGTTCTCTAGTCTACTATGCAAATGATATATTTTCAAGTATCTATGTTTATTTGTGACAACATGAAGGACAATGGTCATATATTATTTGAAATTATTGTGTACTTGGGTACATTCAGGTATATATTTTATGTTACTGTATATCCTTATGCGGATGATATATTTTAATGAATCCATCAGATAAATTAGACGTCGAATATCTGAATCACCACCACTATTTTCTTAGGACTTTTACCACCTATTTAACACTTATCATTTTATATTTCCTTCAAGGTTTTAGCACTTCAAACAAACATGTGTTCTCATGTCCTGAATGTTAGGACATGTTTCATAGCAGGGATCAGTATGATCTAGTGGGTAAATAAAAACAATGAAAAAGCAAAGAAAAATAAGCTCTACTCATATTCTAATAGAAAATTTTAAATATATTTATTTTCCTTTTAAGAAGAAAATGAAATTAGTGTTGAATCCCAGTGATAAAAGCAAGTAATAAAATCAAAATATAAGATAGATAAACGGGACCTAGATCAGATTTACTTAAATGGGTGGGGGGAAAACAGCTGGAGGGAACGGGGTAGAGGGAAGGAGATGGATGGGGTAAAGAATGGAAGGGGAGATTGGAGATGAAATCAGGGCTTTTTGGAGAGGGAAAGGGGCCAAGAGCTGGCGGGAGCGTGGAGGGCGAGGGGGGCTGGAGGGTTAGGCAAAGGGTGAAGTCGTACCGTGTAGGTGTAATCCTCACAATAAATTTAATTTAAATACTGCAAATATGTACTAATTAGCAAACATTCTCATAAGTAGTCAACTAATAAAACGAGGCAAGTATAGAATAAAGGAACAAAGTTATATGTCCCATAATCCTCAGTCCTTTCTTGAATAAAGGAGATCAGTAAATATGAAAACACTGCCTCCTCCCTAGAAGGAAGCATTCCTGTCAGAAGAAGCAGCCACCTACAATGGAGGTAAACACCTAAGGCTTCCTTCCACCAGCTTTAGCACACAGCCTTGTCACCTGGTGTTAGGGAAAAACAATGCGCAACAAACTAATTAGAGGAACCCAGTAAGATGTAATAAAAACAGATTTCATTCCTTTTTCTTGAAAAGACAAAGCTTCCCTTTTAGGGTTTGTCTTGCAAACTCTAGTGCTGGTCTCAGGCCTATAAACAGTCTCTGCTGGGCTCATGACCTAGACAGAGCCATGTACTGTAGAAAGGATTCTGTCACTGCAAGTTTTTTTTTCTATCTGCTTTTGTTCTCCCAAGGAGAAATGGCATACAGCTATCAGCATGGGGAGGAAAACAATTTCTGGATAATAATAATAATAATATTTCTTTAAAAAACCTATATACCTATATCACTGTGATATGATGTTTTCAGTTCTTCCAGAAAAATACCCAGAAGGGGAATAGCTGGATTGAATGGGACCTCTAATCCTAGTTTACTGAGGAATCTCCACACTGATTTCCACAGTGGTTTCACCAGTCTACACTCCCACCAGCAGTACAGAAGATTTCCTTTTCCCTCAGCCTCCTTAGCATTTGTTATTGGTTGATTTCTTAATGATAGCCATTCTTACTGGGGTAAGATGAAATCTCAGTGTTGCTTTAATTTACATTTCATGAATGACTAATGCTGTTTGATTAACCTTACATGTCTATATTTGTTTATCTGAGTATCTGTTTGAAGATAGCAATATGCAATACCACCATTGTTAATTTCCTATCACCTTGTCTGAAATTCTGTATTGCTTGTATTGTTTTTGTTATGTTCTAAATATGTGTGTTTATTAAGATGTTTCATTCTTTTATCTTTAAAATAATAAAAAAAAACTTTGTAGTACTTTTTTAGGTCCTGTAATATTCTTGAAAAATTCCAGGGACCTACCTGCCCACCTTCTTATTGAGCCTCTGTCCAGCACACGACTGAGTAAAACTAGTCCTTGCCAGGAATGTTTCCCAGTCTTCCCAGAACTGAATTCCCATAGTACGTCGTTGGAGATTCGAGTCCACTCATATCTGAGGTATATGGGTAGAGACACTTGTCAAAATGGTCTGGAAGACATCTAGCATTCATAAGTTTAACACAGAAGAACTAACGTGGGGCCATGGATTTCCGTTGTGTTGCTCTGCTCTGATAGGGGAATCAGAGAGCACCCATGTGTCACACAAAGTCACATTCTGTGTCCAGTGACAGAGTAATAGCATTAGATCATTAGGTGACATCTCAAATCCAGTTAATAATTTTCCCATTTGCAACTTACTTTTAGTAATAAACAAATTGTAATTTACCCTACTATTCCTTGATGCACTCATGGTTTGTGATGCATGGGTGATATTTTCTTGGAGATAGAATCTAGTATCTTGGAGTGACTGTAGCATCAACTCCTAATGGTGCTTTTTGAAGTCATTACTGCCTTGGAGAACTCCTGGTATTAGATTTTGCCTCATGCTTTCAATGTAAGGTTAAAGACAGAAGGCTGTCTCTTTTCTGTTGGAACTTTGGGGATATAAATTTGGGCAGCTCTTTCTAATTCTATTACTATGTGTGTTGCCTAATTAAATTTCTCCCAAGATTTGGCCCAACATTCATTGCTTTTAGCACTCTTTCTACAATTTTGTTTCTTCTATGTTACTCAAAGGTGGTGTGTATTTTGTGTGCACGTGTGTGTGTATGTGTGTGCATGCATGCATGGGTATGCATGTCTTCTTTTCCAACTTGCTGTAGAGCATTTTCTAGAGAGTAGGAAAAGATTACTTTACGGTAGAATATTTCAGTCACTCTACAACTTAATTTTATTTTTTATGAACAGAGCGCACTGACTTATTAAATAATCCATTAGTTTCACACTTGTCTCTAAGGACCCCTCTATCATATGTAAAGTTACATGTCTTCATGAAAATGTTTCCAAATCTCAGCTAGACTTTATTTATCCCACCAAGCACCAATGCCTAATTACAGCATTGTTATGGTTATCATTTGAGTCTTAGTATCTTCCAGCATAAACTACATATCTCTGTTCTTCTTCAATAATGTGTTGGCTACTTTTGGCACTCTTTGTTTTCTTGTGGATAAAAATGATGTGTTACAGTTGGCTTAAGTGTATAGGTTAATCTGGGTAGAAATAGGAACTTCACAACTCATAATCTGTACATTCATTTATTTACATCTTTTTGTGTCCTCCAATAATATCTTTTAATTTTTTGCCAAGTTTCAATCTTGGTTATTCTTAGCAACTTTAGGTCCTTATTGCAATTGGAAATAGCATTTAAAAAAAAAATAACAGTTTTTGTTTGGTTTACAGACACAGGGTCTCACGGTATAGATCAGGATGGCCTGGAATCCACCATGTAGTACAGGCTGTTCTTGAGCTTGCAATAATCCTCCACCTCAGCCTCTTGGGTGTTGGGGCTACAGGTGAGCACCACCATGTCCAGCTAAAAATTTCATTCTGTAGTTGTTATTAACTGATATGTAAAGGTTCAATACTGTTATGAAGTGTGAGCTGAGACTATAAAATTGACCTTTAGGTTATACTTTAACATGTGATGATCTAGGCCTTTTTATGTAACCAACATAACACTCCAATGAAATAAAGTTGTTGTTCCCATTTAGCCAAATTCTTTTTTTCTCTCCTTTGCATATTTGGTTTTTCATTGTCTTTAGTAAAAGAAAGTCATTAACCATTAATAAATCATACTCAGGAGAGGTTCAGAAGTCACAGTAAAAAAAAAAAAAGATTTTACATGTCATTTATATGCTGCAAAAAAACTTTTAACTTTAGTTATGTGTTTATAAATAATAAGTTTTTCACTTCCAGGAAGATGGTGACCAGGTAAGCTGCAGAGAAAGATCCTCCTGGAGAACTGCCACCCAGACACATAGCAACATGGGAAAGATAGGAAGGAGAGAAATGTGTACCCTGAACCCAGGAAGGACCTGAAATGAGAATTGAAGCACTCAGAAAGACCAAGCACACACTTCGAAGATATCAATATGCAAAGCAGCAGCTATTGGTGGGTTTTTGTTGTTGTTGTTGTTGTTGTTTCCCTGTTTTGTTTTCTGTCTTTGGATTTTTGGGTTTTGTGTTTTTCTGTTGTTGAGAGGATTAATGGTCTGACCAATTTTGCATGTCTGTATATGGGTTCATATATTTACACTTCGAAGATATCAATGGATAAAGCAATAACCACTGTTGAGACCATGTCACCTTGTCTATAGATCAGTTGTGATTGTACTATTTTTTATGCTAATTGGTGTCTGTTTGTTAATACGTTTTTGTACTTTTATTTTTTTAAAAAGTAAAAAAATAAAATAAAATAAATAAAATAAAATAAAACATAATACTATCAAAACACACTACACAAAACTTGGAATAGTGTGATGGACTCTCACGCCATCCCGCTGTGCCGCAGGTGTGCAGTGTCCCTTTGTCCATTGTTTGTGCAGTGTGTGCTACCTTCACTGTAATCACTCTGTAGCCTGGCGCAGGAAGAGGCATCATGTGCACACAGGATTTGGTGCTGTCTGGTGTCAGTCATCAGGCAGGGCGTCTTGGGATGCATCCCCTGCAGATAAGGGGGCAGACTTCTCTGTTACATGGTAAATACATGATTAGACGTGTTTGCAAATCACAAAGTATGGAATTGGTTCTGAACAGCTTTGAAAGTGGAGCACTTTGATCATCGGGCTGCTGTTGCATAGGTCTCACGGTTAGTGCGCCTCTGCGACGGGGAGACTTGTTGTAGTCAGGCCTGGCTGGCCTCGCTCATTTGTATTTAGGCTTTTGGTTGTGTTGTGTGTGACATTTGAACATACCTTAGAGGCAGATTGGAGGTGCTCAGGAATAAAAAGGAAAAACAGCTTTAGAAGTGGGGACAAGGTTACTATGTTAAAACGACAGCTGGGGTCAGACCTCCTGCCACTCGTCAGCACCCTGGGCACAGAAAGCTATGTGCTCTGTAGTTGCTGAAACATGAGGGATGTGCCTTGAACACCTGGACTTCGATTGTCGTGAAAACCTCTGGGTGCCCTGGTGCTGTGTCAGCTCAGAACTTCACTCAGACCAAACTTGTGCATTAATGTCATGGCCTGGAAATAGCAAGCCTTTAAAGAGATGACAGAATAACCCTTAACTTTGCTAGAGGTTCTGTGGGTTTATAATCCATGTATATTTCAGGTTTGAGTAAAATAGTAGAATCTTCTGCTTTGAGTTTGGCTTAGTGCAAAGAGAGCTCTCACATTAATTTTGAGCTTCAGGTGGAGGGGTAGGGTGCTCATCAGGCAGACATGTGCTTCTAAAGGGTAATCATGGCTACAACAAAGTATTCCGTGTCCCTTCAGAGGGGGCTCCACATGATGCAGGAAGAGGGAAATTGTACTGTGTAAATATGTAAGCAGAATTTTACCAGACAGACCAAGAAATTGGGGGTACTCCTGTAACACCTCTCCCAGGCAGGCAGTGTGAGACGCACACAGAAGATCTGTGCTGCTGAGTCTGCCCTCGGGCAGAAGGTCCCTCCAGTCTGCCCGCAGCGCAGCTCACGCAGCTCTTTGCAAGCCCCGCCTATGGAAAGTCTCTGGGCTTGACTTGGATGTGTGCCTCTCCAGTTAATGCAGAAGAACAGTGTAGCCTGAATATCTGAAATGCTTGGGCTTGAAGCGTTTCAGGTTTCAGTGTTTTAGATTTTAGAGCATTCATACCAACTTGCTTGGCTCTGGAACTGACTGGTGTCTTTAACTGAGGATGGCCAGTGGCAGGCGCAGCTCAGAGAGGTCGGGAACGGTGAAGAGTAGAACTGGGGTACAGTGAGCTAGAGGTCCCTTGATGGTGCTCCCCAGTTACCTGTGAGGTAGTGGGCGTGCTTGTTCACAGACAGTTGGGCAGTTGGTCGTTTCTACGAGGAGACGTGCTGCTGTCTGTCCCTTGACGGCCTCTGTTGACCTTCCAGGCTCACGCTGAAGACTCCGTGATGGACCATCACTTTCGGAAGCCCGCAAATGATATCACATCTCAGCTTGAGATCAACTTTGGAGACCTCGGCCGCCCAGGACGGGGTGGCCGGGGAGGGCGAGGTGGACGTGGGCGCGGAGGGCGTCCAAATCGTAGCAGCAGGACTGACAAGGTACTGGGGAAGCTCTTTGCTCCTTTTAAATAATTCCAAGACTATTTCTAGCAGATTTGGGTTCTCTTGGGAACTTAAGAAGTAGAAGTAGGAAAAGACATACCTGCCTTTAAGAAACTGCATTTTGAGCTGGACACTGTGGCATGTGCCTTAATCCTTGCACCTGGGGAGACTGAGGCAGGAGCATCACAAGTTCAGGTTCTCACGGGCGATTTAGCGAGATCATGTTTCACAGTGATGAAGGGGCAGGGACAACAATGTAGCTGGGTAGTAGAATTCCACCGGGTTTGACCCATCTCACAAGAGACTGTGCTTCAGTTCTTGGGCAGGAGGGGAAATTCAGCAACAGTGAATCCAGTTATATCTTGGCATTTGCTAAGGTTTGCTGGAAATGCCAGTCTGCTTGCTATACTAAGGGGATTCCTCGCTGCCTTCTGTGTTTGAGCTTGACAGCACCTTTGTGTCCATTGCATAAGTCACTGTATGAAACGTTTTTTACATTGTTTTTTTTGACAGACCTTTTTGTTTTATTTTTTACTAAACTGTTAGGAGAGCTGGATTTATTTTGCTTCTGCCCCTAGTGCCTTGCATATAAGTTCCTACTGGAATATTTACGTGGTTTGTTGGGGTTTCATTTGTGTTCTTGTTGTCATTCAGGCCCTGAACCCTCTGTAGCTGTGAGGGGCAGGCTGGTTTCAGAGCCGCAGTGGTCCTGCCTCACTCTCCTCAGTGTGGGGTTACAGGCATGTACCACAAGGCCTACCTCGGTAGCTGCGCACGGTTGATGAACTTGAACTTGAGCCTATCTGATGCCAGGGTATTAGATAACTTTTTCAGCAGTCCATCTTGTAAATGACCGCAGTGTCTTCCTAAATTCTGAACACCTTGATCAAGTCTGTCAGTAGTTGGTTGTAATGACAGTGACACTACAGGTTTTATTGTCATCAGTGACTGGGGTTTTGTTTCTTCTTGATATAAGTAAGGGCGTTTTTAGTTGTTTTAATCTTGTTACATGCCTGGTTCCTTAAACAGCACTAGAACCTTTTTCTGACATTATTGCTCTGGTTGTCTCAGTCTCTGCTTCCACAGTGATGCCGTTCTTACTTAGAAGTGGAGAAAAGTGCAACTACTAAATAACAAAATAAAAGCCCCGTGGGAATGTGGCTTACTAGAAAATAAAACCGCCTATGGTGTTACTAGGGAACTGGATGCGGAGGAAGAGGACCACACTGGTAGGAATTGTGGTTCTCTTCAGATGCGTAGCTTTGCCTTTTGAGCAGCTTTGCTGCGTGTCCTGAGCGTTTGCCTTGGGTGTCTTCGGTGGAAGCCCCGTCGGCAGCGTGTCCAGGCTCCTACAGCCAGCTCATGCTGCTTTGCTTCTTTTCCAGTCAAGCGCTTCTGCCCCGGATGTGGATGACCCGGAGGCCTTCCCAGCTCTGGCCTAACTGGACGCCCAGAGAAGCCCTGTTCCTTGGCGGACCCTCTTGTTCAAAGCTTTGTGCATGCTTAAGGATCCCAAACAACTAAGAAATTTAAAAAAGGAAAAAAAAAAGACTGTCATTCATACCATTCACACCTAAAGACTGAATTTTATCTGTTTTGAAAATGAACTTCTCTCGCTACACAGAAGTTAACAAATATGGTAGTCAGTTTTGTATTTAGAAATGTATTGGTAGCAGGGATGTTTTCATAATTTTCAGAGATTATGCATTCTTCATGAATACTTTTGTATTGCTGCTTGCATATATGCATTTCCAAACTTGAAATATAGGTGTGAACAGTGTGTACCAGTTTAAAAGCTTTCACTTCATTTGTGTTTTTTAATTAAGGATTTAGGTGTTCCCCCACCTACAAACTGGTTTTAAATATTGGACATACTATTGGTTTTAAAACCGACTTTGCATTTTCACACATGGTCAACTGGGACATGTAAGCTTTGATTTGTCAGGTTTTATGCTGTGTGGAATACTAACTACTTTATGTATTTTAACTTAGTTTTAATACTTTCGTTTTTGGGGAAAAATCTTTTTTCACTTCTCATGATAGCTGTTATATATGCTAAATCTTTATATACAGAAATATCAGTACTTGAACAAATTCAAAGCACATTGGTTTATTAGACTTCGCTCGATTTGAACCCTCTGCATGGTTCCTTAGGTTCAAATTATATCTGATTAACAAGTTCAACTCTTTACTTTAAAATGTGTGACTTTCCCATCTTAAAAGCCAAACTAGACACTTTATTGGTAGAAGTTGGAACTGCTTCCTGCAGACAGATGCATCCTGTGCAGCGAGTCCGTTCTGGGGTGCGGGTCTCCCCTCCAGTGCAAGGGGTAGAGTAAGTTGATTTGGCGAATGCGGAGTATTTATGCTTCTGTACAGTAAGTGTCTGGCCTGGGCATGGTTTGTGTGTGAAAGCTCCCCAGACAGAAGGCAAATCTGTGGCTAGCAACCCTTTAGTCTTGTTCTGAAGAAACCAAAGGGCATGGACAGTAGGCGAAGCGGGGTGGGGTGTGTTTAGGGTTTCGGCACTTGGAAAGTGGCTAGCTTTACTGATAAGGTGGAACGGCGGGGCCATCCATAAAATACAAGCCAAAAATTCACTCCTGGAGAATTTCCTATTTTGTTACTGATTGATCTTCAGTTGGTGTTTATTCCAGGGAAGGAGATAATTACCCTTCCCTTCTTTCTTACTTAGGGAATGGGGTCACCTGCGTCCCTGGCTGGGAGTAGTACCACTTAGTAAAAAGTCCATGGTGGGCAACCCATCGGGGTCCCCTCCTGTCTCAGGAACTATTCCTGTCTCCCCTTTTCCCCAATAAAAAACCATGGTGGAACCATCAGTAAACAGGGTTGCAAGGAGTTCTTCTCATTCTGCCATATTCATTGGTTACATGGGGGAAGGAGTTCTGTTTAAAGTTTTAAAATTTCTGCCATTGTCAGAAATGTTCTACCTCTGGTAATTTCCAGTTTTAGAAAATAGCAGCGATCTTAATCTTAAACACATCTGCTACTTAGCTGCCTGGTGTTCTGTGTGCTTCCGAGAGCTGTCAGCCCTGGAGCTCTGCACCAGGTCAGCTGTGGTCACCTCAGTGCCCGCTGGTCTCTAGTTGGGGAGAGGGCGTGGCTCTGGGTGCAGGCAAGCTTGCGCTGGTGTCTGGATCTACGGCCCAAGCACGTTCTGCACTGGTGCTAATGCTGAGTGTTGTTTCTAGTTATGAACGTCCCTGCGGCCCAGAGACCAGCACAGTGCTCCCGAGTCTGCCCCTGGGACCGCGTGGCCTCCTGGGATCCCAGCTCACACTCAGCCAGCCTGTCACCTCCCAGGGACGTGGCCTGGAGCGGGAGTAGAAACTGCAACACACTAGAGAAACACTTGCTATTAGAAACACCTGGCAAGCTGTCCTTGCCGTCACCATGTCACCAGGAACGCGGCGGTCGTGCTGGTGTCAAAGCTTCTGGGACACCTGCGCCTGGAAGCTGGTCCGTTAGTGTGTGTGATGGATGTGAACTTGCCTCCTAGTGGACTTTGTATCAAGAGCTAAAACTGTGAACCTAACTTTCTCCTTGGGTAATAACTGAAAATAAAGGTTTATTTTCATGTTGACTGCTCAAAAGTCATAAAAGCAATCAAATAGGATCCCCTGGATTGTCACGTGTCCTGGTTTTTAACCTCTGTACCCCAAGACAATGCTCACTTCATTTTTGAAAAATGTAATGTTTACAATTTTCTGTGAGGTTTTTATTTGATAAACCAGGTCATCAGATCACACTGGGGACCGACCCTTGTCTTAACGGCAGCTGAAACAACATAAAGTCCAGGTGAACTGAGCTCTGAGGGCTGATGGGACCGTCCCCGGCAGCCGGGTCTGGGCGGCCCATGGAAGCTGCACCCTGGCCGCGGGTAGGGGAGGCTGGGGTGCTCTTGGAACTACACGTGGTCTCACCGCCTGCTTCTCTGCACAGTGGAAATGGGGCAGGGGGCAGGGAGTTCCAAACAGGAGGCCAGCAGATGGGAGAAACCCGCTCCTGAGATTTAAAAAGATGGGAAGCTGCTGGGGCTTGGTCCTGTGAAGGTAAGCGGGGGTGGGGCCCGGCCCCACTTGCTGATAAGTATGTCAGAGCCCCCATAAACTGGGAGAGCCAGGAACTTCTACTTAAATTTATTGGTATATTTCCGGTACAGTGATTATAATCCACTTGGTACTTGGATGTGATCTTGACTTCCCCTCATTTACAAAGTTCTGTTTCTTTGTCCTTTTCCTCCTCACCTCCCCATTTGAGCATTTCTTCCAGTTTCCCAGTGTCTCATGCATCTTGGTTCTTATTTATACTTGTGGTTTCCTGCCTGAGGAGCCACGTGGTGTTCACACCTGTGTGTGCTTTGCAGAGGAGGTGTTTAGGGTCTGTGCAGTGGCACAGCAGTGAGGTCACACTGATGAGTTCTAGGAATTAAACGGTAAGGCCACTTGCCAAGTGTCCCTGCCTTCCCACCCCCTTTCCTTGGGGCACCTCCAGGGCTGTGTCTGGGCTTACGTGTTTCTTTCACAGTGTTAGGGCTTGAATCCTGGGCCTTGCGTGCCATACCACAACCTTGAAATGAGGTATTCACTAGATCCAAGAATATCCACGAAGATAGAGCTGTACAGAAGCCTTAGTTTCAGTAACGAGTGGAGATGCTAATGAGGAAAGCGACCTCTGGTATGCCTCATCTAAGCACCACTTGGCAGCACATACCTGTAATCGAGCTGCTTGGGAGGCTGAGACAGGAGGATCACAAATTCCCTGCCAACCTCAGCAAGTGGAGGTGTCTAGTGTGTGGGAGCCAAGGCTCTAGACAGGCTTGGGGCCTGCTTATGTCCACCCGAGCTAAGTGTGGCTTTCACAGTGTTAGAGGGGTGGAGGGACACTGCCCCAAGACCTGTAGCCCGACATGGAATGCAGTGCCCTGCGTCAGCCACCCTGGGTCAGTGCCTCCCTGTGTAAAAAATGTTCAGTTGTAGGTGCACATTCAGTTACCCTACCTCCTGGGAGCTGTGAAGTAATTTAGATTCCCTTGTATAACCAGAAAGGGACAGGGACTGCACTGGGTCACTTGTTAGGAAAGCAGATTTTGTTCTCAAAGTGTGTAGCCTGCAGCCTATATATACCCTGACCGCTCTTTAGCGGTACTTCCCACATCACTGTGAAGCTGGATTTTGGAGAGATGAGGCTTTTATACATCTTGCCTCGGTGAGGAGACATAACCATGCCAGACCCTTCAGTAGGCACAGAGTAGCTTTTGTACTGCTGCTGACTTCATAGGAAGGAATTGGAATTCTCTTCCAAGTGGAAGGGACGTGAGTGGCCCGTGCATGGGACGTGCCTGGGTTTTGGGGTGTCACGCATTGTGCCGTCAGAACGCCTGTGGGCCAGGCAGGCGCTGATCCCGCTCCAGGACTGAGGAAGACAAGGCACCTGGCCCGGGGCTGCTCCGGGTCACATACCAGGCTTCGCGCCTGGTGGTGGGCTGGTTCCTGTGTTGTCCTTGAGCTCAGTGTGGGCCGAGGACAGTGTTGCTTGCAGCCGGTGTGTCATCCCATGTCACCCTGATCACTGTAGCGGGTCCCCTGCTGGATCTTAGGACTTTAAGGAAATCTCTTCAGTTTGAAGAACTGGTGTTGGTTTTCACACAGTGAAGATGGTCCAAGCTGATTTGGTTCTTGACATCTGACTGCTGAGGACTTTGTCCCTGGCGCTACATGTTCTAGTGGTCATGAGTCCATGGGACACGCTACCATGGGAATTGTGTCCCTCATCTCACACCTGTGTGCAAGGAGCATGCTGCCTGCAGCCACACTGGAAATGGCCCAGGTGTGGGTGTGTCAAGGACCCATCGGAACAGGTATTCTGGAAGGAAATCAAATACAAGCAGATGTGCCGTACTACATGGCTGAACACCAGGGCCTTTGTGATGGGGGAAATTAATTTTCAGAGATGGGCAGCTGGTCTGTATATTTTTTTGTTGAAATTGAGTAGTGGGTAGTAAGGAACCTGCCCGTGAAAATAGGTAATGGGGCTTCAGCTTCATCTTGTGTTCCCAGTACTTAGTGCGCTTATGTGTTCATAAGGCCTTCCTTGCCTAAGTCCATATTAGGAGCATCTTGCCAAACATGGGGCACACACCTGCAACCCCAGCACTTGGAAGGCAGAGGCAGGAGGAGCATCATGCATTTTAGGCCAGCCTGGGCTACATAGAACGTGCATCAAACAACAGCAAAGTCCAAGGTAGCATCTGATGAGTGTTTGGGAATCCTGGATTACATGAGATACTTTTTAAAGTAAGTGTTCACTGATTAATCTGGGTGGAGTCAATGTACACAGCAGGTGTACTGTGTGTGCCTCATTCTGCTGTATTGTGTCGACATGGTCCCCACCACCTTCAAGACTGGCTCTGGTCACAGCAGATGACCAGTACCACCCTGGGCAGCTTGCATGAGTCAAATGCGAGCACTAGAAACCACAGCAAAAGAAGTACTTTTAGTGCTGCACAGCCTGTAAAACAGCATCCAGGAGGTGCACACCCATAATTGCAGCACTGGGCAGGCTGAGGCAGGAGGATTGCTTTGACTTTCAGGGGAGCCTGAATGACATACTAAGACCCTGTCTCAAAAACAAAAAACCAGAAATCCCACAAGAAAATATCTGGGAAAGATGTGGTCTTCAGGGGGAAACGGTTCTGAGGAAAGTGCCACTTCCTATTGAGGGCCGAATCGGACCGCATCTCAGGTAAGGGACAGCCAGATGTACCTTTGCTGAGAGCCACTGGCCCTGCTACTTAGGGTCACGAAACCTTAGAAAAGCGGTGGGTGAACTAGTTGGAAGATGCTCTGCTGCCGGAGGGATGACTGACCTCTTCTTGCTGGTTGCTCTGATCCATACAAGCAGATCAACAGGAGGGGGGTAGCTGGTGGCCGGTGAGCACGGACCCAGGTGGGAAACCAGGGGCGGGTCTCCCCAGCACTGAGAACAGGGCATGTGGCCTGTGCTTCCCCCTAAACCTTGGGGAGGCCTGATGTCACTGGATTGCCGGAAGGGGCTGGCACTGCTGACTGCAGCTGTCCCAGGATTCAGCCAGTGCTGGGGGCCGCAGCCATGGAGTGGGATTCATTCTCCGAACCCCAAGGCCATTGGCAGTGCCTGCTTTCAGGTCCCATGGGCTAGGGGGCACCTGCACTGGGAAGGGCGGCTTGGGACGGCCGAGCAAGCGCTGCAGACTCCCTCAGAGGCACAGCCGGAAAGAAGGGGCCGAGACTGACGGACAAGACTGCCGTGGCACACTGGAACGGGTGTACAGAGTGCATGTGCAGAGATGCAGCGGGAGCTCTGCTAGTACAGCACGACTTTGGCGCGGAGCGAGGGACAGGGCTGTGTGACAGCTCACAGGCCACCAAGCCCCGCGAGTGCAACCCCCTTCCTTCCCGCCAAAACAGGAGCTTTTGCAGCGAGCAGAATCCATGGGTGAGGAGGGTCGGGCTCCCCCTTCACCTGAGGGCCAGGCTGTCCTGAGGCTGCTCTGCTGCCCAGGACCTGTGCTGTAGCTGGGATGGAGCTGATGGGAGAGCACTCGCCTCGCTTGCGTGAGGCCCTGGGTCCAGTCCCTGCCCCATACACAAAATGGTTGACAGTGGCTCACCGAGACACCACCTGTAATCCTGCATTTGGGAAGCTGAGGCAGGAAGACTGCGGCAGGTGTGAGGCCAGTAATTAGTTGCTGCACACATGATGCCAGGGCTCCATCCATGACCATCAAGGCTTTGCTCTCCACGCCTGTTCCCTGGCCTTTCTTGTCACCATGGTGAAGGCTGCCGGAGCAGGGATCAGGGATCGGGGAGGTCTGTGAGGTGAGCTGGCCTCTGCCCTCTGTGGCCCCTGCTGCTCGGAACGCCTTGTGCCCCTGCAGCTCAGAGCAGCGGGGAGCCACAGCCCATCCTCAGCTGGTCCAGAGTCAGCCTCCGGCCACAGGCCTCGCTGAGTGGGTGCAGGGAGCCAGTCGTGAAGACGGACAGGGCGACAGGCTGCGGCTCTGGCTCCTCCACGGGCTCTGGGAGCAGGGACCCACAGGTGGCCACCTCCCCTGGGCTGGCGGGGAGGTAGCCGTCGGGGCCCGAGAGTGGCACCCCCTGCACCGGCTCCCCACCCCGGCCCCCTAGCACCTTGTACAGAGCACCCATGGGGGACAGGCTGCAGCCTCTGCCTCCCAGCTCCTCCGTGCGCTCCAAGTGGCCTCGGTCTCCCTGCCCCCGCTCAGGCCAGCAGGGGTGGCCGTGCAGGACCTCGTTGATGACCAGGGGTTCAGGCTCCTCCAGAGGGGACACAGCCACCTGCGTCCCATCCACTGGCAGTGGCGTCCTCTCCTGCAGAGGAAGAGGCCAAGGCTGGAGGCCACAGTGCAGAGGGCCCTGGTGATCTGCCTCCCCAGGGCTCCCAACCCCAGTGGGCACCCGGGATCCCCAAAGAAAGCCTGCATTGGTCACAGAAGCCCAGTGTGGTGGCACACAACTGTCATCTCAGCACTCTGGGAGGCTGAGGCAGGAGGATCAAGTTCAAGCCCAGCCTGGAAATTTTTGTAAGATTGTATCTCAAAATACAAAACAGAAAAAGGCTGGGGAAGCAGCAGGCCCTGGGCCCCATCCTGGGTACCACAAAACAGCACACTGACTGGGGAGGCGGAGAGGCGAGGGCCAGGCCCCCCTCAAGGCCTTCAGCACCTGCTGATCTGGCTGTGGGAGGAGGGGCAAAGCCCTGCTCACCCCGTCCTGCCCTAACAGATGCTTTTCCCGGAGGGCTGGCTGTCCTGTAAGCTGCTGGTGACTCCTCGCCACTGAAGCCCAAGGATCTAGAACTAGGAGAGGTTCTGACCAGCAGGCGCCTCGAGGGGAGCTGGAGGGCTTGGGCTTTCAGGGAACTACTGACAGCAAATTCAAGGGATCCTCCTGCCTCAGTCTCCCAGGTGCTAGAATTTCAGATGTGTGCCCCCATATCCAGCTTCCTCTGTCTAGAGCCCCAGGTCATGGGTGCTATGGGGTCTGGCAGGAACTTCGGTCCTGCCAGCATCCTCACCTCCTCCAGTAGGAACCTCCTGGCCCAGGTGCTGTTCGCTGGATCCGGGATCCCTGGGCTGCACCACTGTGGCCGGAGGGCTGAGAGCAGAAGCAGCGCCCTGTGGTGACAAAGTGGGACATGGTCAGGAGGCTCCCGAGGTGGGGACAGTGCACAGAGCCTGGGGGCTACCTGCTCCCATCCAGGCAGCGCCTCCTGAGGCTCACTGCTGGTGACAGAACACCAGGCACATGGCTCGGGGACTCTAGTGACCACTGCCTCTGCTGGCCATGCCGATGAAGCCACTGAACACGTGGCTAGCACAGTGCCACCTGACGGGGCTAGCGCTTGGCCCGGACCCTCAGGGACACAGAAGAACATGAACAGTGTGAAGAGTCATTTTAATTTATGTGGAGGGCCACCTGGGCGACTCTCCTTGAAAGAAGAGCAATGGTCTCCATTTTGGCTGAGCCTGACCTCATTTCCATGTGTCGATGGTACAGAGCTGGCTGCGACTTTTCCCTATCCTTCCAGCTGGCTGTAAGCAATGCTTATCAGTCCAGCCGAGATGCTGGTGGTTGATTTGGGAGATGGCAAGCATGTTTCCCCAGACCCACTGCTCACACAGGATGAGGTGGGATGTGTGGGCCATGTTGTCGGCAGGGATAGAGCCTTGGGATAGAGGCTGTGACTTCCTGGGGCTTCAGTTCACATATCAGAGCTGAAGCACCGACCCCCAAACATGAGATGCTCTCTCAGTTGTGTTATGCAGATTACTCTCTCTGTACATCCTCCTCTCTGCATTTGCAGAGGTGATTTCAGGCCTCCTGCCCAGCCCAGCTCCTGGCGCTCACCTACTTCCCGCAGTTCTCACAGTCACTCATCCTCAAGCCTCTCCCTTCTTCATGAATGAATAAAACCCGGGTTCGGCCTCAGTCGAGGCCCTTGTTCTGGATGGCCATCATCATGGCTGGACGTAGGACCCCTCGGCTCCCCATAACTGCAGATCTGCCTTAGTGTCTTTATTCCAGCCGTGGGTTGCACTGGAAGTGGCAGACTGGAATTAGCCTACTAGGATTTCAGTAACTTTGCATGGGATTCCAAATGCAAACTCCTGGGCCACGACGAGGACTGGGAAGGGCTCTCTATAAACTGAATTCCTCCTGAGTGCTGAGGCTACAGGCGTGCCCCACGCACCGGCTGTTTTGATTTTGTAAACAGCAATTTAGTCCTCCCCGAGTCACTGTTTTCATAAAAGGGCATGTGTGGCCCCAGTGACTTGAGCTCAACCTTCTCACTGCCATGCCGACAGAACCCTGCCCCACAGTCCCCGTTGCAGGGCAGCTCTCCCACAGAGGAAGAGTCACTCTGACAAGCTCTGGCTGGTGGAATGGCTTTGAGCTTTTATTTCAACTCTTTTGTTACTTTACATGGCCTCTGAAAAAAGCCTGTATTGAGGAACGAACTAGCTAAGCCTTTTTCTTATAAAATAATACATTGTATAGTGGTGCACCTCTGTAATCCCAGCACTCAGGAGGCTGAGGCAGGAGGGTCACTGTGAGTTCAGTGCCAGTCTAGAACTATATAGCAAGATCCTGTCTCAAAATCAATAAATATTTTTTGTACTGGAAATCAAACTCATGACCTCACACTTGCCAGGCCAGCACTTATGCCACTGAGCTATATCCCTGGTCCTTCAGAAGGAAGTACACCCTCTGCTGTCTTCCTCCTGTAGCTGTGGAATGCAGGTGTGACAGCTGTGGCGCCTTTGGACTAGGATGAACTTGAGGTAGAAACCAAGCAAGAGAGCAGGACAGGAAACAGAACCCAGGTCTGCTGACTGTGGTGCCGCTGCATGCGCCCCGACCCGGTCTGCGCCTTCCCTGGGCTGGGGAGCCGTTAGGCAGGTGAAGTTTCACTCCTCTGGGTTTTACATCGTCCGTGTGTGAGCACAGGTTCCACGCCTCACCTTAGCCAGAAGGCCAAGGGGCAACTGTGAGCTCTATCTTTGAAAAAAGGAAATATATATATTTTCCTGCAACCTGCTTTTAAAAATGTAGTAAGCAAATGTCCATAGCATTGATTTTCTTCAACATCATCTTCAACGACTATGTGACATGTCATGAACATCGTCGAGATAGTTACCAGTCTTGTATCACTGGGTACCTAGGTTGTTTCAAAAGTTTTTCTTTTCCTTTTTTTTCTTTTTAAATCCATTTTGTTTTTTTTGTTTTGTTTTTTTTGAGACAGGGTCTCACTATGTAGCCAAGGCTGGCCTCAAGCTTGTAGCAAGCCTCCTGCCTCAGCCTCCTCAGTGCCAGGATCACAGGCATGCACACTACATTGGCTACAAATATTTTCCTAAGGAACACTGTCTCAGTAAACACTTTTCACTAGATATACACATGTATCCACAATCCACTTAGAATAAATGTCTAGTTAGGAATTTCTAAGTCAAATATACACATTTAGAACTTACATACTGTTGCCCATGAAGTTTGGACAATGCCCTCATCCAAAAGCTACACCCGAGTGCCTGCCTGCCTGACCCAAGGCAGTAACAGCACACGTCAGTGTTTAAAAGATAACTTGTAATCCCACCACCCAGGAGGCGGAGGCAGGATTGCCCAGAGTTTGAGCCCAGCCTTGACTACATAGGGAGACCCTGGAACAAACAGACAAACAAAAAGGCAACTCACTTGTGCCGGAAGTAGCGAGTAGAGAAGACACCCACAGTGATGACAGCCACGCAGGCGCTGGGGACCAGGATGGTGCTCCAGCTGGCTCTCCCTGAAACAGCAGCACTGCCACGTGAGCCTGGAGCAGGCCCAGGGACGGGTGCCCTGGAGTCCACCCTCTTCCACAAACCCATCTAACAGACAGTTGCTAATGTGCCTGGCTGGGGGCCAGGCCTCTTCCTTGGGAGGTAGCCTGGCCCGAGTTGTTGGCTTCTCTGTTAATTCAGCCCCCATTTCCTGAGAGTGAACCAGTGGCCAGACCCCAGCATGAAGAGGAGGATGCGGATGCCAGGCCTGTGCACATGTAAGCAGGAAACCACCATGCCACAGTGTGTGTATTGTCAGGGACAGGGGCGGGTGATCACATGCACAGGGAGCAGTCATAAGCATAGCAGCTGCCTCACAGGGCTCAGGAGGGTTTGCGGAAAGGCATCATGTCTATGAGAGCTGGTGCCTGGCACGGTGGTGCACACCTGTAATCCCCATACTTGGGAGGCTGAGGCAGGAGGACTGCCATGAATTCAAGGCCTGCCCGAGCTACAGCAAGACCCTGTCTCAAAAATAAAAACAATACATATATATGTATGGAATAGACTGCAAGATAGGAAATGCTTGTGAAGTCATTGGTTTATGGAAATTTCCTGCAGCAGCCCTGCCATGCCAGTACTGCACAAAGCCCTGCAGAAGGAAGGACTCCTGTGTACCATGACTTGATATGCCGTCCTCACTTTGGCATGGCTGCTCAAGTCTCCTGGCTTTCTGAGCAGGAATCCAGTGAGCAAGTCCTAGTGTTGGGCCCCAGGGCTTGGAGGGGAGCTCAGCAGGGGCCCTGAGTGTGACTGTGAAGACAAGGGGTGCATGGGATTTTTTTTTTCTAAGACAGGGTCTTGCTATGTATCCCAGGTGGCCTTGAAGTCAAGGCCATCTTCCTGCCTCAGCCTCCTAAGTGCTAGGATGACAGGTATGTGCCACTGAGACAGATAGGCTCCTGGAGAGGATGCCGACACTGCCTCCCAACAGAGGGGAGCACTCCGGACCCCAGGCAGAGGGACCTGCAGGGGCACACTTGGTGCGAGGGAGGACAGAGCAGTGACTCCCGCCACAGGCCAAGTCCTTGCTCACCCTGAAGGCGAATTTCCCATTTGTTTCCCCGGGGGCCCTCGCCGGTGGCTGTCAGTGCGGTCATCCACAGCACATATGTCACGCCGAGCTTCAGGCCTATGAGCGGGTAGGGGCTCTGGTTGTGCCTGGGGGTGACCTCTGAAATGAGAGGAGGAAAGGCGGGCTACAAAGGAAGCAGTTCGGTGTCCGCTTGCACTTGTTTTAACTTTGTGATGATTTGTTTAACTGAAAGTGGAAAGCATATTGCTATTCAAAGTAGTCCTAATGCATCAGTCATCTCTATGTACTTGGTTTTTTTTGAGACAGGGTCTCACTGTAGAGCAGGCTGGCCTTGAACTCACAGCGATCCTCCTGCCTCAGCCTCCTGAGTGTTGGGATGGATGGCAGGCAGGCGTCACCACACCTGGGTTATGTATTTGGTGTTTGAGGCAAGGGGTTGCTCTGTAGTTCAAGCTGGCTTTGAACTCACTGTATCGCCCTGGCTGACCTTGTCCCTCATCTCAAACACCAAACAAAGACTTCACGCTCAGTGGGGTTGAGACACATCTTCCACAGCTGCTTCCTGTTTGTGCAGGCTGCAGGGCCCCATGACCGCCCCCACCCCTCCCAGGCCACTCAGCTGTGCCCGTCCCGGCCACTACTGTTTCCTGTAGCAGTGAGAAAGTGTACAGTGGGGCATTCCCGGGTTCCTTGGCCTGCTGAAATTCCACACACTCAGGCCTTGAGCCTGTGCTGAGAAGGAGCAGCGCCCTCTCCCTGGCCCTTGGGCAGGACGAGGACTCTCATCTTAGGGAGCTTCTGCACCCTGGCCACTGTCCGAGGCAGGGGGTGTCCCGTGGCTGGGTGTGTGACACGCTCACACATGCGCGTCCGTGTGGATGGGCAGTGCGCTGGCAGGATGGGCCAAGGTGTGCTAGGTAGAGTGGGAGGTCAGGTGGGAAAGACCGGGCCTGCGCCGGCTGTGCCTCCAGCCTGTGAGGAAGGGGGCGGCTTGGCCCGCACGGGGCTGCTCGCTGCAGGTGGCTCAGGGGTGCAGGCGGGGTGATGATGGGACAGGTGCATGTTATCTGGGAGGAATGGGGGAGGGCTGAGGGCTGAGGGGACCGGGCGGGCAGCGGTGCTGCACCAGAAATGTGCGCCTGCTGTGGAGTCTAGGGCACTAAGCAGGAGTTAGGCAGTAGTGCCCCATGTGTTGTTCATCAACAGATCCCTTGAAATTTTTTATTTTCAAGAGTGTCATGCTATGTAGTTCAGGCTGACATTGAACTGAGGACAGGTCACAGAGCCCAGCTTCCACAAATCTGTTTCACACGGCATCTGCGGTGCCCCCAGCTGCACTGCTAGGGCAGGGGAGATGGTGGTGGCGGGCACACTGCCTGGGTTTCCGCCTCAGGCACTTGGGGTCAGTGGCAAAGGCCCGGGGTGGGCAAGTGGCCCTGTGCTGCAGGAGGAGGTCTGCGGTGCACAGGCCCATGACCAGACTGCTGAGGACCAGTGGGGTGAGCTGCAGATGCCAGGCCAGGCTCCCTCTCCGTGGGTGGGCTCCTCCCTGAGCTCCCTCAGTCCTCGGAGCTGGTCACTCTTGGGAGGGACAATACAGCCCCTCTGTGGGACCAACGCTGCCCCAGAAAGCCAAGGTGGCCAGGTCATGAGAGGGGAGCTGGAGGTCAGCTTGAGGGTCTCCGGAGCGGCTGTTGTTGGCTCCCTGGACCTGACCTGACCTGCTGTGGCTTCAGCGTGACAGGGTCGCTATAGGATACAGGGCGGCTCCTGCTGAGCTGTGCTTCATCCATCCTAAGGGGAGACGGTATGCCACCACGGCCACTGCCCACGTGAACACAGAGGTCCCAGTCAGCCCCTCGAGCACATACCGTGGAGCCTGGGCGGGGCGCTGGAGTCCCGTTCCCGCCAGTAGATCCGGAAGCGCAGGATGCAGCCCGCCTGCTCCTGGGCTGGGCTGGGGCTCCACACCAGAACGCGCCCCTCAGCCTCCGTGACCGCCTCGATGCGGGGGCCGCTCGGCGGTGCTGGGAAGAGGACACAGGCGGCTCTATCACCTGCCAAGCCCCGACCACCCCGGCCGCCAGCCCAAAGCGACGCTGGCGCAGCCCCACTCACCTCGGTGCTTCGAGTCGCCCAGGATGGAGCTGCACCCGCCTCGGTCCCCCGACAGTGCACACACGCGGATTTCGTAGCACACATAGGGCTCTATGTTCTCTACAAGAACAGCAGGTTCTGTTAGCGGTGTGCCCCACCCTCCAGTCACAGCGTGAAGTCATCTCCATGTCTGTGTTGGCGCTGTCCCTTGCCCTTCTGGCTTTTTCTCCTTGTGGTTCTGGGCGCTGGACCTGAGCCTCTGCAAGGAGCTACATCCCTGGCCCTTTTCCTGTCTTACTCAGTAGGAAACCCAGGCTGGGCTTGAACTTGCCATTCTTCTGCCTCAGCCTCCCGAAGTGCTGGGATCACAGGTGTGTGCTGCTACCCCAGATTCTTGCCTTTGAAGATGAGTCAAGAATGGTCCAGGCCGGCAGTGGTGAACCTTTCGGAGCAGCACATGTGCCACAGGCTTGCCACCACTGGCTGAGAACACAGCAGTGACCTAAGTTAGAAGTTCTCAGAAATCCTATCACCATGTTGGCAGCCTCTGGAAGTCTCAGCTTCCAAGTATGAGACAAACAGATCACCTGACCTGAGTCCCTTTCCCCACAGACACACAGGGCTCTCTGATGAGACAAACACTGGGAGGCTGAGGCAGGAGGACTGCAAGTTCAAGTGCAGCCTGGGTAACTCTGTGTCTCAGGGAGACCTTGTCTCAATACAAATGTAATTCAGTGCAAAGGCCCGGGGTCCTCTCCCCAGCATCATAAGGCAACCAACCACATAGCAACAAGCACTCCAAAAGGAGATGAAGCTATTTAGGTTCCAGCAGGTCTTGCACACATCCACACAAACACACACACAGACTCATGGGTGAGGAACAGAATAGAACCAGCAAACCCATCTCACTTTAAGGAAAATAACTTGAACTTCCACAGCCTATGTGTTGTTTACAGGGAAGGAGGCTAGGTTTTGCAGGTGAATGACCTGAATGGCTTTTCTCACTCCCTGATGCCCATGGTGCTCACAGGCATCACGATGACACATGGGACGGGGCATGACCGGCACGTGACCAACCAAGCCTGCAGCGCTATTCCTGCCCTGGTCCCACCACCCTGCCCCAGGCGAAGCCACAGGCCTAGGGCCTGGACGGGCCCCAGAGAAGCACCTCCCTGGGGCTGTGCCACACTGGGAGGTGCTCTGCCAGGCATGGTGTTGGTGGGAGCCCCTCTCCCTGCCAAGTTTCTGCGCTTCCCTGAGCCTCAGTTCTGCTGACAGCGAGGGAAAGGCCTGTCCAAAGATGCCCAGGAAAAAAGTACTGAGCCCTTCCAGGGCCACAGCCTGGGCATCGAAGCCAGCACTCCACAGTGTCACCCAAAGCCAGCAGGTTGGTGGCTGGGCCCCAACGCTGACGGTCTGGTTGATCAGGATTCAAAATCTTCTTTTGAGGGATTTTCTCCAGTGCTGGGGATCAAACCCAGGGCCTCAGGCACGCTAAGTAAGCCCTCAACCACGATATCCACCCCTGCTCAGGAATTCACATCACAGAACAAATCATTAAATTGCATGTTCTACACGAACCCGTGCTACCCTGCCGACACTCCAGCAGGCAGGCAGTACCTAAAGCTCTGTCAGGCAGCCAGTCCAGCAACAAGATGGAAACACAGGCGGGGCACGAGTTCCAGCAACCAGGCCAGCTCCATGCCTGCAGAGGTCTGGGAGTCCTGAGGGTACCTCTGGCCCTGCAGCAGCCTCAGCAGGGACGCCACCAGGGCAGGGCCTCTCCTGGAGAATGTGGGTGCCCAGCCTTTGTGCAGGAGGGACACGACACCCGCACCCCCGGTTTAAATGAGGAGAAGTCTGGTGGGGCTCTGGGTTTAGCCCAGTCAGCTGGCGCCAAGGCACAAGGATGTGGCCCAGGGCACAGTGGAGAGAAACCTGCTGGCCTCCTGGTGGCCAGAGAACAGAGGGGAGGGACAGGGAGGGAGAGGGGCCCGTCCAAGCCCCACCCCTTCCAAAGCCCCACCCCTGGGCTGGCCTCTGTAGATGGACCGCTGAAGTGGTAAGCAGGTGTGACTTCCTTTTTCAAGTATTTCCAGAAAGAAGCAGCCCAGGGATTTAAGCTGATTGCTGGCCCAGTGTTTCTAAGCGGGCACCCAACTGCTGTCAAGTTAATTTTACTCGTTTGCATATCAATTTCACTCAAATACATAATACTCAGGGACTTTAGGATATCTAAGTGTGGAAAAATCCTCCCTTGTCTTCTACTCCAGGTGTTGGGCCACTGTTCTAGCGGTTCAGTTCAAGGAATGCTGTTTCCAACCACTGTGGGTCGGCCAGGACGGGGCAACAGCCTGGGGGAACTGCACCCACTGCAAAAGTTCTGTGCATCCCCTGTGCTGTTACAGGCCCTCGAAGGTGCTTCTCAAAATTGGTACTGGCCTTACCTCACTCTCCACGGCAACAGAAGGAACACACAGTGGGGGGGGTGCCTTTTAGTTTTTTGCTTGTGCTGAACTCCTGGGCCTGACTGATCCTCCTGCCTCAGCCTCCTCAGTGGCTGGGACCACTGGTGCCTGGTTATTTTGCATATTTAGACCTGAAGAAGTGACAGCCACCAGGCTTCCCTAACTCCCTCGTCTGGAATTCTCTGCTACCAGCTAAATGGTTTCTGGGGGAGCAGTTCTGGCCCCTATGCTGGGAGCCTAGGTTGCTCAGGCAGCGTGTGCTTTGCAGGCATGGTTAGGGCTCCAGGGTCTGGGCTCCTGATGGTGACCTAGCTCACAGCGTACCCACGCACACGGGGTCCCCATCCCAGCACTGTGCTCCTGTGCAGTGGGGGCTACCTTACCCCCCGGACACCTTCCTAGTGTGCTGATCTCACCACGTCAGGGCACCGTTAGGACGTGGAGCTGGAAACTCAGCTCCCACGAGGGGCACAATAACGATACGATCACTAAACCACCAAGTGCTTAAAATACAGCAGGAACATTTAAGGCATTTTCAACATATTGCTGAGTCACCACAATAACAATCAATAGGTGACATTATCCTCATTTTTCAGATGAGGCCCATGAGTTAAGCAATTTAGCTAGGTGTGGTGTTGCACTCTTGTAATCCCAGCACTCAGGGGCTGAGGCAGGAGGATCCCCCTATGGCTGAGGTAGCACATTCTGCGCTGCTACCTCTGCTCTGCTTTGGGTTTTTTGAGACAGGGTCTCACTATGTAGTCCAGGCTAGGACTGAATTCACTACGTAGTCCATCCAGGCTGGCTTCAAACATGCAGTGATCCTCCTGCCTTAGCCTCCCAAATGCTGGGATTAAAGGGGTGCATGGCCATAGCAGGCTTTTTCTATTTTTTCTTTTGCAGGATTAGGATGTGCACTCAGGATCCCCGTGTGCGTGGCGAGTTCCACAGAGCCACACCCTCAGCGTGTGGTGCTGGTGGGCTCGGCTCTAGGGCATCACTGTCCACCTGGGGCTCGCTTGTTGTGTCTGCCGGGTAACTGAAGCCAGGCTCTGGGTCCCGGACCTCAGGACCCCGCGTGACTATGATCTTAGGACCCCCCGGGAACAAGGTGACAGCAGTACCTGAGATGGCAGCGGACGTGCTGGAGGAAGGGACGCGCAGCCAGCTCGGGGGCACCTGTGGGGAGCGTGCGGCCAGCACGGTCCACTCCACCACGTACTGCTGCACCGCGGGCCCGTGCACGGGAGGCCGCCAGTGCAGCAGCACCACGTCATTCCGGTCCCCAGCCTGCGAGCGCGCAGAGAGCTGGCGAGGAGCCAGTGAGCCTGGGCGGGAACAAGGGGGATAGGTCAGAGCGCGGTCCCGGGAGCCCCCCACCCCCCTCTGCCCGCCGCGGCCGTGACTTGTGCTGCCGAGCATCGGGGTGGATGCTGGGCTGCACGCCCAGTCAGCGCAGCCTCTCACACGCGCTCTGCTGCCTGCAGACGCCGACAGACCCATCGCTTTCCTGCCTCACCATGTTCTTGGTCTGTCTGGGCGGCCAACTCTCTACAGACAGCACCCAGACCCACCCTGTCGCTGTCGCATTTCCCGTGGACCAGCAGATGCCACGTGCCAACTCTGCTCTTGTGCGCCTGCGCACGACATCTTGGCTGCGCATGCTCAGAACATGGTGATGTGAGATTTCTCGTGATACTTCTGGCCAACTCGCTTACAGCCCAGTTATGCCCAGGGCGTAGAGTGCCTCCTCAGCCTAGCAGAAATAGATGCCTACATGCGTTCATGTGAACACACACATGAGCACATGCATACCGCCATATATGACACATGAACACTATGAACACACACGTAAACAGCCAGCTGACACTTCCACAAGGATGGCGTGAGTTCTTAGTCCTCCAACACTTGTTCATTTCTTTTCCTTTTCCTTTTTCTTTTCTCCTCTTTTTTTGTTGTTTTGAGACAGAGTCTCACTGCACAGCCCAGGCCAGCCTTTAACTCACTGTGCAGCCCAGCATCCACCCCGATGCTCACCCAGGCCTGGGCAGGAGATGGGAGGGGAGGGAGGCACGTGGTATCAGAGCAGCGACCCACCTGTGCTGCACAGGTCCACGATGGTCACGTGTGTGGGTCGGGAGCTTCCTTTGGAGTTGGCCGCGGACACCGCTGCAGCCCAAGTCCCGGTGCTGGGGATAATCCAGGTCCAGGAGGTGCCGTGCGTGACGTTCTGTAGGGTGACTGTACCTGTTGCCTCCTGCAGGGTCACCTGATAGTGCAGGATCTTGCCTCTTGCCTCCACCACGTCCAGTCTCTGCAAGGAGACAAGCTCTCGAGGGCTGTGTGCCTGGCCCTGTCCCCATGGCAACACTGAGGGAATTTCATTTCTATCACCATACCTTCACTGCGCTCTTTGGCGCTCCCCATCCACCGTTTAGAAATAAACCAGTTAACACACTTAAATGAGAATCTTTTTGACACGGGGTCTCACTATATCGCCCAGGCTGGCCTCGAACTCACTATGTAACCCAGGCGGGCTCGGAACTTGTGGCAGTCTTTCTGCCTCAGCCTCCCAAGTGCTGGGATCACAGGTGTGTGCCTCCATCCCAGCTAGAAGACAAGTTTTTGAAACACATTCATTCTCCTCTCTTACTCCAAAATGACACTTGCTGGCAGTCAGAGTGGGATCCGAACTCGGAACTGGACTCGAGCACCAGCACTGCCAATTACAGGGAGCCGGGACTTGGCCCCCAGCTGGAGTGAGCTTTCCACATCCGTGGGCCACACAGCACCACTCTGAGGGGCACACACGGCCTCCGGAGCTGCACTAGCACTTTTGTACTTGGTGAATCCAATTAGCCTGTGCCGTCAGCCTGGGCAGCAGCTCAGAACTGTGTAGCTCTCAGGGTTGGGAACAGCAGACGTTCCAGTGGAGATCACTGGGAAGGGAGGAGAAAAGGAATGATCTGCTGTCCTCCTGCCGGGCAAGGTGGTGCATGCCCGTAATCCCAGCACTCAGGAGGCTGACGCAGGAGGATTGCTATGAGTTTGAGGCCAGCCTGGGCTACAGAGTGAGACCCTGTCTCAAAACACCAAAACCAAAACCAAAACACATAAGTGGAATAAAAACCCTTCAGGTCACGCCTTTCTCCCATTCAGAGCTCACTGGTCAAGGCCTGAGGCTGGGTCGCTTGAGTATCGGACATTCTTATCCTCACACCCAGCAACTGAGCCGGCTTCCTGACTGTAGTCTGGCTTCTGAGACAAGTAGCACACAGAGAGTGAGGCCCACTGCGCTGATCCAGCCCCAGCCAGCCCGGAAGCTGCAGTCCTGCTGTGACTTAGCCACGAACACACAGCTTTTCATATCTCCCTGTGAGCTTGGTGGAGGCCAGTCACCCCTGGGGACAGTTTTGCATCCATGAGGCCACGCTTGGATCTGAGGCCATGGTCAGGAAACCCAGGGAGCTCGTGCATGGGGAAGCTTTATTTTTGCCTTTGTTTGAGACAGGGTTTCACTATGTAGCCCAGGCTAGTCTTGAATTCATAGCGATCTTCCTGCCTCAGCCTCCTGCGTGCTGGGATCAAAGCACTGCATCACCGTTTGAAGCCTGGGGAAACTTGCAGCGAGGGCTTTAGCCCTCGCCTGGCCCGGGCGCGCCCTCTGGCGGCTTCGAGGGGAAGTGCATGGTCCGGAGATCTGGTGTCCTCCAAGGCCTGGGACCTCCGGGCACCTGGGCCCCCAGTCCGGGCAGGGTGCCAAGAGGGGAGAGCCATCCTCGGAGCCCCTCATTCCGCTAGCTCAGCCTGCATCAGCGCAGGCAGAGAATCGGAGCTCACTTGTCCCTGCTTTGCTTCCTTTTGACTTGGGGTTGATCGCTTCTCGGCCTTTTAGCTAAGATCAAGTGTGATTAGGGGTTGGAATGCTGCTGATTTTGGTTCATTTTGCTTTTTAAAATATTTTTAAATTTTTCTGCCAGGCGTGGTGGCACCCACCTGTTATCCCACTACTCTGAAGTCTGAAGCAGAATGATCCCCATGAGTTCAAGGCCAGCCTGGGCTAAACAGTGAGACCCTGTCTCAAAAAACAAACAATTCTTGTCGTTTTTCAGCCTTGCTAGGTACGGAGCCCAACACCTCATGGCCTGGTTCTTCCGAGGATAATTCCATGCCCTCCCTGGGTGGAGGGAAGAGGTGTCACAGAGATGCTGCCTGCCCTGTGGAACTGCTGACCGATTCAGCAATCCAGTCCAAAGGGAAGAAGGGCCTTGAAGTGGTTTTTGTTTTCAGACAGGGAATGACTGTTTCCTAAGTGGCCCCCGGGGATGTAGCTCAGTGGAACAGTGTTTACCGGCAAGCATAAGGTTGTGAGTTTGATTCCTGGTACCAGGGGGGAAAAAACGAACACACAAAGAGAATACTTTAAGTGGGCCTTGACTCGAGCTCCTAGGTTTGAGTGATCCTCCTGTCTCAGCCTCCCAAGTGCTGACAATGCAGTATAATCACCGCTCCTCCCTAAGGGGCCACTTCCCACAGTGCATCTGCTGTCCCCACGTTTCCTGACCCATGTCTTCATCTTGGCATGGGAACCTGTTCTGGGGTCAGCAGGATCCTCACCCATGGAGACGGGGACGCCTCGTCCTCACCCATGCATTACTCACCCGCTCCCCTGGGAGCACTTGGGAGGTTGAGGCAGGAGGATCACTTCGAGCTCAAGGCCCGCCTGAACTACAGACTGAGACCCTTCTCTAAAAATCAAAAAAGCTAAAACAAAACCCAAACACAGAACCCAAGTGCTTTCCTGGAGGAGGTCGTGGGGCTCGTGGACCCAAGAGGTCCCAAAGTGAGGGGAGCTCGGCCACATGCACCTGGTGGGCAGGGGCTGCGGTGCCAGAGATATCACCCACGTCCCTGTCCAAGCAGGACTGGCTCTGGGTCTGTTTCAGAGGCTTCAGCACAGAAAACACTTGCTCTACTCACAAGAGCAAGGGGGGGCAGAAGAAGGTCCGGGAGGGGCACTTGCAGAAGAAACCGAGCCACCACACTGAAGGCACACCTGCGGAGCTGGGGTCACGCTCATGCCCATACCCACAGCTCACTCACATACTCACACAGACACCCACACACATTCACAGCTCACACCCACATGTTCACACCCTCAGCTCACATTCACATGCTCACACACTACCCACATGGACCCTTCCTGACACTCTTGGACCTCCACACATGACCACAGCGCACACGTGGCACCCAGCCACATCCCCTTGTCCTCTGGGGCAATAGCCTGCACTAGTGACAGCTCCCCCCATCCACTGATGTGGGAGGAACAGGTCTCTGCTCTGGCTGGGGTTTGCCTGGGGCTTTCAGGGGTGTCCTCTGTGCAGTGCTGCAGGAAGTCACAGGTGAACCCCACACACCAGGTAAGGGCTCTGCTGCAGGGCTTTCTCTCCACTTTTCCTGGTTTTCTTGAGAGACGGCTGCCTACACTGGCCTCCTGCTTGAGATCCCCCTGTCTCAGCCTCCCGAGTAGCCCGAGTAGTAGGCTTGTACATGTCTTTCAATGACTGCAGAAAATACATTCCGAATTCCCACACCTGCAGTTTGGCCAGAGTGAGCAAACTGGGTCTCATGGTCCCTGCCAGGACCCTCACATATGGGACAAGTATGGGACCAGGGGCTGCAGTGTGTGAAGGGGACACGTGGCTAGGGACGAGGGGCAGAGACAGCGGAGGGGGGCCACAGAGGCCTCACTCACCTTCCAGAACAGGGAGACCCGCTGTCCGCTGCCCTCACGCTGGCTCCGGAACCACACGTCGAGCATCCCTGTGGGCTCTGATGCAGAGAGAAAGCAAGGTCACCCAGCCCAGAGACCCTTGGGTCCCTGCTGCCTTGGGGAGTTGGGAGTGAAGCCCGGCTGGGCTGCTCTGTGCACACCAGCACCTCTTTTTTCTGTTATTTAATAATGAATGTGGATGCCTCTGGCCAAAATGTCAGAAAAAGCGAAGTGACCTTGAGAGGAGTTTTTTAAAAAAACTTTGAGGAAATACATCTGCTCACATCTTAACAAAATATTAATGCGTGTTTCACATGTGCCTGGGTATTTGACTTTAAACAACTCAAAGCATGTATGATTCTAGTATTTGCTTTTTTGAGACAGAGTCTCACTGGGTAGCCCAGACTGGCCTTGAACTCACAGTGGCAATCCTCCCGCCTCAGCCTCCTAGAGCTGGGAGGACAGGTGTGCGCCACCACAGGGGCCAACACAGCTCTAGTGCAGCGGTTCCTATGGCTCCACAACCTCAGACAAACGTTGCAGCATGGTCCCAGGAACCTATGGGGAGCTGGCTGGAAGGAAGCACTCAGCTGCTGGTTCAGCCTCTTCTCTGAGTGAGGAGCCATTCTGATCCCAGCGCTCAGGCAAGCCCAGGGTCCCCACTGCATCCCCACTGGGCCAGGCAGGCCTGCACTGCTCCCAGCCTCCCCAGGGCTGCACCCCCACTTCCTGTGTGGCTCTGTCAACTGCCCACCTTCTCTACACAGGGTCCTTGAGCCTCCCCTCCCCTCCCCTTCCTCTCTGGGGAGGCTGAGCCCAGGCCTTCTCACTGAGCTCCTTTCCACAGCTTTCAGAAGAAAACTGTTCTTAAAAATTTGAGCAGAGTCATGCTTAAGTGCTCAAGTGGGACTCAAATTTGTGATCCTCCTGTCTCAGCCTCCCAGCAACCTTAAGCAAGGAGAAGATACTGGCTTGGGAGAGGTGGACAGCAAGGTGGAGGCATGGGAAGCAGCCAGGGTTCTGAAGTGTCCAGGGTGGGGCTGTGCCCCCTTCCAAGAGGGATGTGGATGAAGTCACCCCAGAAAGGAGATCCCAGCATCCAGCCCTGGGGCATGGCTGAGGGTGGTGCCAGAGACCCCAGGACTCAGGATGGCTCAAGGGGGACCCAGTTGCTCTCCTGGCAGCCCTGCCAGGCGGCAGCAACATAAAACCAGGGCTTCATCACTGTGGGCTGGGATGACAAACACACTATAGCTTGGTGGCTTCAGCAACAGCTTCTGTCCTTCCTGCTCTGAGGCTGTGACGTCCACGATCCAGATGACATCATACTCAAAACTCTAACATCAAGACCTAGCCTGGCCTAGTGGCACATGCCTATGATTCCAGCACTCAGGAGGCTGAGGCAGGAGGATTACCAGCCTGTGCCATGTAGAGTTCAAGGCCAATCTGGACTACCTAGTGAGACCCTCTCTCAAAAACTCAAAAAATAAATTAAACAACAAAAATCAAAAGAACATTCTTCTACTGGGTTTGCTGCTGCATCTTGTAATCCTAACACTGGGAGGCTGAGGCAGGAGGAACTCAAATTCAAGCCCAGCCTTGGTAACACAGACACATAGCAAGACCCTGCCTCAAAACTAGAAATTCAAAACAAAAAGACCAGGGATGTAGCCCAGCTGTTTTCACAGCCAGGCAGTCACAGGGGTGACTCAGGGATGTCCTTGCCCACAGGCAGTGGTGTGTCCCTACGAAGGTCACAGCCTAGGAGCCACACATGGGGTGGGCCTTCTTGCCACTGGGTGACTTCAGGGCCATTGGAGCTGCATAGCCCCCTGCTTGGCAGCCACAGAGCAGAGCAAAGCTGGTCCCCTGGATAACAGTTGCTAGCGATTTCTGCCACAACCTTCCGCCCTCGGCCGTGATAAAGAAACTTCACACATTTAGGGCCGCAGGAGGGGTTTCAGAAAGAAAGGGTGAGGGGCAGGGCTGGGGGTGGAAACCACAAGGGCCTCAGGGAGGGGAGCAGACCGCAGTGAAAGGCAGCGAAAGGGAGAGCGAGCCTCCTGACTCTGACTTCTCTTGGGGCTGTCCTGCCTGCAGGGGTTTAATCCAGATACACAGAAGACAAAGGGAGGTGTGGGCAAGAACAGAAACACGAGGCTTTGAACCAAGTGTGACTTTGAGCAGGTGCAGTAACAGGAGAAGAAGAACCAGCCCTGGATTATAAAAGTAACAGGCAGGAAGCAAGTGGGTCAGCATGGACGTATGAGATTTTATCAGAAGGTGAGAGGTCATTAATTGTCACTTGCTGGATGAGTTTCATGGGGAGATTGAGACAGGGTCTGCCCTAGAACGCACTATGTATCCCAGGCTGGCCTCAAACTTGTAGTGATCCTCCTGCCTCAGCCTCCCAAATGTTCAGATGGAAGACCACCCCTCCTGGCTCAAAAACCACCTGCAAGTGGATGGGCTCACACTTTGGATCCTGCTCAGCTCTGTGGAGCTCTCTGCCCCAGAGGCTGCCCCCCATCCCCGTCCCCACCCCGTGTCCCACCTTCTTCTGGCGTGCATGCTCGCAGGGGCTCACTCCAACCACTCCAGGCTCCCCCGGAAAGACGCAGCTTGGAGGACACCTGGAATTCGTACTCCGTGAAGGGCTCCAGGCACAGCAAGTCGTGTCTTCCCTTGGCATCGGTCACGTTGATCTAGGGTGGGATGAGTTGTTCTTTTAAGCCGGAAGCAACCTCTGCACATCCAGAGATGCCTGGATACGGCACATTAGGGTCCAGCCAGGCAGAGAACTCTACGGTACTGGTACTCCACCACTGCTGCCAACTCGGGTCCCCTTCACAGGTGCGGAGCTGCCTGCACCACCACCGCCACCCCAAAGGCCACAGCAGACCACCCTGAGCAGCAGCTGCTGGGTGCAGGAATGAGGCCACCCCCACCCCATCCTGTCCTTCATAGTCTCCAGGGACAGACACCACCTGAGGTCACTTATTCCTGAGCTGATCTTGTAGAGCAACAGAACCTCACAGTGACCAGTTGAGGCTCGTACAGCGCCCACAGATGCCGAGAGAACAGAAGGAATTTTAGCCTAGGAGATCTGGTAACCTCTTCTATTTGCAGCTCTGTCATCACGCGCTGAGAAGAAACACCCAGAGCCAGCACCGAAGGCCCACGGTGTTAACCCAAGCAGCAGGTTCCCACTCAAAACACAAACTCAACTTCCCACTCAGAGCCCGGGGGCCGTGCAAGCAGCGGAATGATGCGGGGGAGGCTGGCAACCATTTATGTTCCCAAAGGAGAAGTTTCCATGCCAGAGAGTCTTTTAATCCTAAGGATTCTGTTTGATTTGGATGCAATTCACATGCGGTGAATGTTTTAACACAGATAGGGCCAGGGATATAGCTTAGGGGCATAAGTGCTTGCCTGGCAAGCCAAAGGCCAGGAGTTCAATTTCTGGTACCAAATAAACAACAACAACAAAACAAAACAAAAAACCCACACACAGACATAGCACTGGCTTCAAAAGAAAATTTTAGCCAGGCATGTAAGTGAATACCTGTGATCCCAATGCTCAGAAGGCTGAGGCAGGAGAACTGCCATGAGTTCGAGGCCAGCCTGGGGTACATAGCAAGACCCTGTCTCAAAAGACCAGAAAAAGTCAGAAAATTTTTATTAGTTGTACATCTCTGAGGCATCATCTACATGGTTTGTCACTATAAGCCATCATAATTTACATAAATTTTGGAAAGAATCATCATCCTGTATTTTTATTGTAAAAATGTGACACCTAACATCGGATCAAATTGGAAGGGTTTTTTTAGGGATATTTAGCTTCACATAATTCTTATGGACATTCTCCAATATTTCTTTTCCAGTGTGTTTTTTTAAAAATAATAATGAGACATGGGATAGAACCAGGCAAAATAAATTCTTTTGTTGTTGTCATGGTTTTGACATAGGGTCTCGCTATGTAACCCAGACTGGCTTCAAATCAGTGATCCTCCTGCCTCAGCCTCTCATGTGATGGGATTACAGGGGTGCACCACCATGGCTGGCAAAATAAATTCTTTACTAAAATAAACTGTAGAAAACTAATGTTGGTTGATAAAAGCCTTTGGCTTGAAAATTTTCACAATCAGAGATGCAGCTATTTTGTAGTGAACAGAGGTACACTTGACTTTCTAATAAATCCAAGTATGTGCTTTCAGGCCAAGTATTCTTTATTGTTTGTTTTGCTTTGGCTTGGTTTCTGTGTCAGAGTCTCACTATGTAGCCCAGGCTGGCCTCAAATCACAGCAATCCTCCTGCCTCAGCCTCCCGAGTGCTGGGATGATAGGCATGTGTCACTGCGTCCAACTTGGGCCCAGTATTGTTAAGCTCCCTAACCTGTGTGTATGACAGGCAGAAGTCGCATCAGTGCTGAGGGCCCCAGCGTCCCCTTTCCTTGAGGGCCCTTACCTTCCTCCAGGCTCCGCTGTCCCGGGGCCGGTACCGGAGCCGGTTGAGCAGCACCCAGGCCTCGTCTCTCCACTGGAGGCTGCAGTGGCTGCTGGAGTCATTCAGGAACTTGACTCGGATGTCCCACGGGGGCAGTGGCTTTGCTAGTAACCGGGATACAGTGACAGGAGCACGTCAGGCTGTACTGTCAGGAACCACCGTCACACACAGCTGGCCTCACCTTGTCCCCTCCCACCCTCGACTCTACCAACCATGGCTGAGTCCATTCCCATTCGCCACTGACTACGGAGCCAGATGTGGCCAAGGCCAGTGCTGGGGCAGGAAATGCCCAGCAGGCCTCAGGGGCAGCGGTCAGCAGGTATCCCGCAGGAGTGACACTGGAAGCAGTCAGGCAGGTGCAATGTGGGACCCACAGCTGTGGAGGGGACCTAGGACAGACCTGGGGTGCCGGGAACCCTGCCTCCCCAAGGGGCAGAGTTGGGGGTGCCCCAGGTTCCTGGGGACCCAATTCAGTGTGGGATCCACAAGTCCAGTGAATGTTTATATTTAAAAAATTTATCACAGTCAAAGATCTCGCCATGAATCCGTCTCCAAATCCTCCCTTTCACGCTTGTCCCACCCTCCCGGCCATGTCCTGCAGCAGCTCTGGCATCCTCTCTCCTGAGGGTCTTTAGCTGCGCTGTCCGGCTGCCTCGATGTCCTGAATCCTTTGAAAACCTTTCCCTTTCCAGGCCATTCTGACTTTGGGGAGGAGCTGGAAGTTGCACGGTGCCAGATCCGGTGACTAAGGTAGAGGAGGACAGAGGGGAGTGTCTTTACGAGCCGCCTTTCTGGTGGACGGTGCTCAGCAGCACAGTCACTGAATTTTTTGATCACACTTTGTAAAGACCCTTTGGAAGGAGGACTCCTGAGCTGCTGCAGGATGTGGCTGGGGTGATGGGATGAGTGTGTTGGAAGTAGGGGGTGGATTTTGAGGGGACTCATGGCAGTGTCTTTTACTGCAATATATTTTTAAAAATTTAAATGGTCTCTGTATATTTGGTTCATGCCTCAGATTAGCTCAGGTGTGCTGGGAGGATGTGGAGGTGATGAGTATTGTCAGAGCAAGATGCTTCTGGACCTATCTGTTTATGGCCTGTCTCTGTCCACCGTAACCTGGCAGGCCCACAGGTAACCTGGGAGCTTCGGGAGAAGCCACGGGGGTAAAAGGATGCCTGGACCAAACAGGGTCTCACTGAGCTCCAGAACGACCCACAGGCCCTGCCTGGTCAGAGGCATCTTTAGCAGCAGATGCCCGTGTGGGGTTGGGAGCCTGCGCTCTCCTCCAGCAAGAGATGGAAGGTTCGCACCCCACCGCACAGCATCTCTACTGGCTCTGGCTCGAGCCCCACCCTGGCAGCAGCGCAGTGACTTGCATCTCGGGTCCATGCCCGGCACCGTCACCCTTCCAGAAGCCCTTGCACCTCTCAGAGCAGCTGTGGACAGAAGCTTGGAGTGGTTTAAGGAGCACTTTTCAGGAGCCGATGAGCCATGCCCACGGGACTGAACTCAAACCTACCTATGTCCAGGAAGGTGAACGTGGAGGGGACCGAGGACGAGCTCCCCAGGCGGTTGGTCACAGTCACCCTGGCTGTGAACCTGGACTCCAGTTGCTCCAAGGGGAGGTTGATTCCAAGGTCCAAGTGACGACAGTCATTACCGCAATGCTTCTGCCAAGTTAAATTTTTCGGCCCCTCTAGCCTGTCAACAAGAGACAGTCAAGTTTAGCAAGGCCCTCCCTGTCCTGCATTCTCTTTGTAAGGCACAGGAGCAGAATGTCCATCTAGAGGGAGCCTCTGCGGCTTCTCCTGGGTCCATGTCCATCTGCTCAACGCCGCCAAGCATCGCCCAGGCCTGCGGAGCAGCTGCAGTATCTCCACCCATCACTCACCGCAGCGTGTAGCTGTGGCTCAGGTGGGTGACGTGGCCTGGGTCCCAGGAGCAGGCCACGGCTCCATGCTGCCCCTGCTGTACACAAGACACGTCCCGAGGTGGCTCTGGCACAGCTGCAGAAGGAACGGACAGTTCAGGCGGGTTGCTGCTATTCACCAACACACCGACAACACCACACGTCCCGGGGCTCCCACCCCAGGTATAGCCAGACCCCGTTAGATTCGGATTTCCGCCAAGACGCGAATTCTTGATTTACGAGCCCCTGCTGAGTGTCTCGGGAGCACTTTGTAACTAGACACATCTTTACCCTTACTGCACTAACGAGTGAATGCGAGAGGTGAGCTCTGCGGCCCAAGACCACAGTTGCGCAGAGGCACAACTGGGCTCCAGCAGAGATCTGCCAAGCCCTTGCTCTGCCCTGTTGCTACTGTCTCCGGCTCGGCCACCAGCCTGGTGAAGATCGGCACGAGGGGAGAGTGAGGCCAACCCAACACCAGGCCTCAGGGGCTTTTCCTCCATTCACTGGAAATTTGCAGCCATCACCCTGGCCACCCTCTCCTGGACCGCACCATGTGCACCCGACTTCAGCTGTGAATTGCTTGGAGCATGCCATGAAGGTTTCTACATTAATTCTTTCTGGTTAGAGAGGTGGGGTCCCCCCACAGGCCAGGCACGGAAAAAGGGTTCTGGGCAAGCTTGGGCCCTTCTACCACATGGCATGTTTTAAAAGGAAACCATTGCCAGTCAAAGGCAGGAGGATTAGTGCTTGGAGTTTCTCAGAGGCTGGAGGAAATACTCTGTTACCTGGGCATCCCATTTCACCCAGGTATGGAGACCTCTGTCCCCTGGGGTGAAAGCAAACAGGTATCCTGCTGAAGCCACAGGGGTGTCCATCCCCCATGTGACTGGTAAACAGATACCTTTTTTTTTTCTTCTCCCTAGAAGACTACCATAGACACAGGCCTAATAATGATCTTGGCCAAATGAACATGGCAGAGCTGCAGTTTCAGGTATAAAACAGGCGTAACAACAGAGTGTTCATATAGCTTTACTTAATAGAATAATAAACTCTTCCCCTTCTTAAAATAATAGACTTTTCCTTATGTCTAGGTAGAAGTGTGCATAAGCATGCAGTGTTTTCATAAGCACGGGAGGAGTTGTGCATACATGTATGAACATGCATGTGCACACAATATATAAATGTGTGTATATACACATGTAAATATATTTGGACATGTACATGTTTGTAGGTACGGTGTCTACATATGTATACACACTACTGATGCCTGACTCACATAGAATTCTATGTTAAGTTTTCTGTTCTACATGACTTTGTCTCGGAGTTAGTGATTAATCGTCCTTGCGTTTGTTTTGTTTCCTAATTATTATTATTAGTTTTTTTGGCTGTACCAGGAATTGAACTTAGGCCCTTGCACTTGCCAGGCAAGTGCTTATTCCAGTGCCCTATATCCCGAGCCCATTGTTTCCTAATTACTTATATAACTCAGAACACCCAATTCAGTCATCTAAGTTACTGTTCAATGTGTTCAAATGCTCCAGGAGCGTGTCTGGTCCCTCTGCCCGAAGGCCTCTCTCCGCAGCTCGAGATCCTCCCCCCGCCAAGGGGCTGCCACTTGCCTGATACTCAGGGCTCATTCTTGACCCACTTCCTCAGCATCTGACATTCTTTCTCTTTTCTCCCAACTTGGAACTTTTCTGTTCCTCATGGTTTGTGGCCCTGGTCAACATCACCAGCTTTACTTGGCACAGAAACAGCCAATCTGTGCTGCACCCAGCCTGCATCTGCACCGGGGCCCCTGCTAGGACCCTCAGTGAGGGACAGGACAGAAAGCAGTCCCGCCTGGGCAGGGAGGAGCAGGCCGAGGCTCACGCTTGCTCTGGAGAGACCAGGGCTTCTGCACACCAGCTCAGCTTTCTCCATGGGAGCTCAGGAGACTTGAAATCCAAGTGTTCCCTGGCTTGGCTTTGCCAGAGACATTTGCCCCAGGGGACACCAGCGTGGAGCGCCTCGTGGGCAAAGCAGGTGTCAGAGGGCTGACAGTGAAGATAGGGTAGGACGGGAGACACAGTTAGCAGCGCTGTTGTCTTTAAAACTCTCCTCATCTTGGGAAACAAAGTCTCAGAAAGAAAGCCATCAGAAACCTCCACGCCAAAGCTCACGCTGCCCTGAGGACAGGCCAGCACGAATCCACTCTCTTGTCATTTGTTACCTTGATGCCCTAAAGTGCTTGGGGATTGTTCTCCCAGATTAAGCTTGTGCACGGATGGTTTAGATTGAGTAATTTCTGCACAATCTGGATGAGCCCTAGGCTCCCAAGAAGGAGCCGGAAGGAAAGGCGTACTGCCACCGAAGCCAGGCCTCTGAGAACGTGCAGCGCACAGCGTGGTGCACTGAGCAGCTCCCTCCCTCCCTCTGTGTGCTGGGCTGGGTGCACTGGGCGAAACCAAAATTCACTGTGTCTTTTCTTGGAATGACTCGCCGCCATGCTGAGAATAAGGTGCTGCTTCCCGTCAGTCCTTCCTCTCACAGCCGCTACACTGGCTCTCAGAGCGATTGCGCAATGTGTGGGTCCTGCCCAAGCTTCTGCAGGTGCTGACCACCGAGGCAGACAGTGCTGACTGCCATGGGCACCTGAGATGGCATCTCAAGGCTGTCAGTCTAATGCGAGCTGTGACTGCTGGCCCGGAGAGATGTGAGTGGGAGACAGGCTGGAGTTCTGAGGGCAGGGCCACCAGGGCCACCCATGTTTTCACTACAGGTTTAACCCTCTCCCTGACCTTGCTACCCTCACGGTGCCCTGGACGGAAGTGTGGCCCAGTGCTCCGCACGCTGGTGCCCATCCTGGGGTGGCACTGGGTCAGGCGCTTTGCATATGAAGGCTCGAGTCGGCTCTCCCAAACAGGACTTGGCCTCTCCCTTACACAGACAAAAGCTGAGGCACACAGCACTTCAGTGTCTGAGTGTCCATGGTCAAGGTGGGGTTCGAAGCCTGAGCCCCTTCTTTTCCTTTCCTGTTTTTTTGAGGCAGGGTCTCACTATGCAATTCAGGCTGCCCTTTAACTCGGTACGTAGCCCAGGCTGACCTTGAACTCCTGAATCTTAAACTCCCACCTGCCTCAGCCTCCCAAGTACTGGGCTTAGAGGCCTGCGCCACCGAATCCAGCATCCCACTGCGATGCAGCCCCTGCCGGGCCTGGCTGTTGGTCTGTCCCTCCTGGTGGCTGCCAGCCTGCGGTGGAGACAGGCCCAGGCCCGGGGGTAAACGCTGGCTGAGCGGACACCGTCAACTCTTCTTTGTTCCCCACCGTTATATTTCCATCTGCTCTTTTGGAAGATGTCCCTAAGTGACCACTGCACAAATCCATCTCCTTACTAAAGTTCAAAAACACAGGGTAAACGGTCTTAACGGCCAGAGAGAGAAGGGAGAAGGAGGAGGAGGGGGAAGAAGAGGAACAGAGGGGGAGAAACTCTTACAAATACAACTCCAATTCTATTGATTTCCAGATTTCCTGCATTTGGATGCTCCCATGCTATCAAGATACAATACTTCTGGTGGCAGGAGAAGAACGACTTCTCCCAGGTATGGGTGTGGATTTCCCCCCCACACACGTTGTCAAGGGTACAGGAAGCAAGCTCACCACCCACAGAGACCTCCACGCCGCACACGGGGACTGGGTGGCCTCCGGCACAGGCCAGCTTGCAGACAAACAGGGTTGTGCCCAGGGGCAGGCCTGAGACGCTGGTGCTGAGGGCTGGGCCACGCTGGGAAGCAACTTGCGTGGGTTGGACCAGGCCCAGGTTGGATCTGTAGAGGATCAGGTGGCTGGAGCTGGGGTGCCGTTGGCAGCCCTGGCCGGGCCTCAGAGAGCAGGAGACGTGGACAGCCGAGCCTAGAGCCACGACTTGGGCCGGCCTCACAGTGACGTCACCGCGCTTGCACACCTCTGCAGGGAGAAAGGAGACAGGCTCCGTCGGGATGGGACACCCGCTCCCCAGGGAGGGGCTCGTGATCCCTGAGGCAGGGCCAGAAAAGCCTATGGGACCACAGAAATAGAAGCAGGACAGGGGCCAGTGCGCTGGAGTCGCCTGTCCTGGATCACAGCTCTTGTCCGTCAGTGCAGACAGGAGCTGGTGAAGGGGTGGAGGGAGGAAGCCCGGAACAGCCAGCCTCTCACATGCCCATGAGTGGGCCTCGCAGGAGAAATCGTATCCAGGCTGCACCCTGTGTGACTGGAAGGGCGGCTTCACACTCAGACCATGAAAGTGAGACCCCAGGGGTGTTCAGGAATGACTCCTTTTCTTGCTATGTCACTGGAACTGACAGCATTATTTTATAGCAAGGGAAGCATAGGCAAAGGCTGGTTTGTGGGGCATGGTGGTGTATGCCTAGAATCCCAGCACTCTGGAGGCTGCGGCAGGAAGATTGCCATGAGTTTGAGGCCAGCTTGGGCTATAGAGCAAGACCTTGTCTCAAAATAAATACATAAATAAATAAATTTTAAAAAGTAAGGGGCGTGTTTGTAGCTGACGTGGAGGGCAGCAATGGGTCTCACTGTGTCCCATTTTGGTATTTTGTGAGACCCAAGCCCCGGGGATGTTGGAGCTGGTACCCCACGTTGCTAAGAAACATGAGAGTTCTCTGCAGTCTTTCCTGTTATTTACCACATGAAACCCTTACTTAAAAGGAAGAGCCCTGACTTCCCTCTGGGGTCTTTTTGATAAAAAGATGGCGGCTGCGCATGCATCGACCATGCTGGGTGATCTCAGGAGGCTTTGGGAAAGAGCCTCAGAAGTAAGGAGGCCCTGAGCTTCAGGTGCACCCGGAACAGCCTCTGCCAACCTCGTGATGGGATGGTGATGAGCTGGGGTCGAAGGCCATAGGGAGGAGCTGGCAAAGACATAACCTAAATGAAGCCAGAGAAGAACTGAAAAACATTTTAATGAAATTTCTCATTTTTACTTTCAAAGCTAAAATGGAATCTCTCTCTGTCTCTGTGTCTGTCTCTCTGTCTCTCTCATGTGTGTCTTTGGTCTTGGCTTTTTTTTTTTTTTAAATTCTAATAGCCCAAAAAGGCAAAAATAAGGTTTTCATGAGAAAGCAAAGATGGTGTCAGGCATGAGCTATTAGCAGAGCCGAATTCCCTGTGGACCGCCCTGCGATGGGCTCTGCCACACAAGTGCTGTTCCTCACATGGCCGGGTGGCCCCGCTGCTTTCTTAAGAGGAAGTGCTAGGGTTGTTCCCCTGCATTCACTGTTAGAATAAATGAAATGAGACACAAACTCGGTACAGAAGCCGAGCCAGACTTACTTCAGTGACAAAGGGCAGACCACAAAAGTATACCTGTGGGACCGTTACCCAAAGGCACAGTTCGACCACGGCTCAGAATGTAAACCCCAGACCGTCTGCAGACCCGCCCACGGACCCGCCCACAGAAATAGCTTACCTATTTGAGCCTTAATCAGTAGCCACAAGGTTATAAAAACAGGCGCCAGCGAGCAGCCTCTCGCAGCCTGTGCCATGAACAGACGGCCTGGGCCACGGCTCTGTGCTGCCCCTTGGGAAAAAAGACAAAGGCATTCCTGTGAGACACTGCCCGGAGCAGGCCAGAGCCCGCAGCACACAGCACCGAGTAAAGCGCCACTCAGGGGCTTTCCGCAGTGAGATTGTTTTCCTTCGGTGAATATGCTTTTAAGGCTACAGAATCAGCTAACGACGGAAGCCAACATTCAATGTAGAGAAGGTGCCCAGATCGGCAGAGAGCGAAGGGTCCTGACCCACCTGTCCTGTCCGAATCTGGGGGAGACCATGCCCTGCAGCGCTGGGGGCCAAGGTGCACAGCAGGGACACGACGCTGGAAGGGACCCTTCTGCGAGGGCGCTGCCTGCCTATGGGTGCTGCCCGTAATCGGATCACCTGAAGGTGCCATTTCCCAGTTCTACCCCTCAAGCATCAGGGTCTCAAGGTGTACTGACAACGTAAAGGTTGGGGTCCTGTGGTGCCCTTTGGAGCTGGGCTGCGACACTTTTTGACGACAGGCCCCTGAGGAATGCCCACTCCGCACCCTGCGAGCCCTCAGGGTGCTGCTGACCCAGACTTGGCCCTTGTCACGCCCACCCTGTGCAGCCTCCAGCTCCCCATGTGGCCTCCCGTCCTCTGCTGCCCGCTTGCTTAGCAGCACTGCCCTCTCCCCGGCAACGCTGGGTGCTCCCTGCCACCCTCTGTCCCAGGTGTGAGGTCTCACAGGTGCCTCCAGCCACCCAGCTTCCTGGGCCTCACCTGGCCACGGGGCCTCCTGCTCTCTCATGTGGCCATGCTCTCCACAGGTGACCTGTAGCTTCTCCTCACCCTCCCTCCCTTCTTTCTTTCTGAAGTGCAGGGCGTTGAACCCACAGCCTTCGCACTGAGCTACGTCTCTCGGCTTTTTCCCTTTGTACAATTCTCTTGCTAAGTTGCTCAGTTGCCCAGGCTGGACAGAAACGTGTGATGTCCTCCTCAGCCTCCCAGTGGGATCACTTGTGTCTTTCCAGTGTGTTCGGTGTATGGAGATGGGGTCTCACCACACCTGCTTTACTTAATTTCCCACAGGCATCTGCCCTCTCAGGAGAGCACAGGGCGGACAAGAGGTGGACAGGGCTGCCCGATGTCTGCCAGCGCTCAGCCCCCGGGGGCTGCACAGTCCCGGCCACTGAGGAGGCAGGAGGGAGGAGTGGGAGAAGGAGGAGTGCCAGAGCCCGGAGAGCCTCAGGCTGACGGCCTCAGTCCTCCGGGCTGGGGACCAGCGAGCGAGGAGGGCAGCCCTGCTCTGGAGCCAACCTGGCCCAGGCAGCCAGCACAACTCCACTCTTCTTTCAATCCCAAATCTCTTGCCCGCTCACGGTCCATAAAAGATCTAGTTCCCTGTTTCTCACTGTCTAAGAAAAGCTAGGCAGTGTCTGTGCTCATACATCTGATTCATTTCACTTCACATCATGGTCTCAGGGTGCATCAGTTACCCCACAGATGACACAGGTCTGTCATTCTTTAGGGCAGCGTAGTACTCCACAGTATGTGAACACCACATTGTCTCACACAGGCCGCTTACAGCATTCTGCTCTTGTGAGCTGTGTGGCTGTAAACATGGCGTGCATGGATCCCTGTGATATGATGACTTTAACTCTTTCTGGAAGATGTCTGGAAAGGGAATAGCTGGGCAGAATGGAAATTCCAGGTTGGATCAAATGGATCTCAGATGTCTTAACTTTTGCTATTTCCTGCTGTCTAACTCAGGCAGGCTGAGGCCACTCGCACAAGACCTCTGAGGACTGACTCCTCCCCTAGACACCAGCTGTATGGCGGGTCTTCCTGACCTCTGTGACAGTGCTGGCGATGGTGCCCTGTGCCCACCTCAGCCCTCAGAGCAGCTGTGACGCACCCACCAAGCCCAGTACAGGAGCTGGCTCCGTGCCTTCATCCTGTAGGTGAGGACTGCAGCAGGATGGCAGGATGCTGGCTCACATGGGACAGCTGCCCGGGGACAGACTCTGGCAAGCACAGTGACCAGTGAGTTCAGAAAGTGACAGGTGAGGGGGTGGGAGAGAGGTAGCAAGCAGGAGAAGCTGGCCAGAGGCAGGGAGGGGGAAAGAACTTGGCGGCGCACTCCTGTATCCTAGCACTCGGGAGGCTGAGGCAGGAGGATGGCTATGAATTCGAGGCCAGCCTGGGCTACACATCGAGCTTCTGTCTCTAAAACAGGAAAGCTCCAAGCCCCAGGTGGGGAGCTAGTGTGCCTGCCCTGTGCCCGCAGTCAGCCTGGAGCCTCCCCAGGGTCCCTGCCCCCCACCCTCACACAAGACGGACTGGGCAGACTCTGTCTCCTGTGGCCTGCAGTTCCTCAGGGACAGGGCTGTGAGTGTGGCCACACAGCACACCTGCATGCCTCTCGGGGCTCGGGTGCCATCTCCTTGGCCTCTAGCGAGCTTCCCGGAGCCGCAGCCCAGCAACAGCAAGCCGTGGTTTGCCACGCATGGCTGACACCGTTAGGAAGTCTGGTTACTGCCAAGAGGATGCAAAACAAGCTTTGAGCTCATCAGCTGCTTGTGCTAAAGACACCTGAAGAACAGCTGTACCAGATCTCCCAGGTCTTCATGCTGCTCCTTTTTCTTTTCTTTGTGTAAAAGTGTCTTAGAGAGACAACACCTCTTTCAAGGACCTGGAGCTGGAACCCAGGGTCTTGCTAAGTTGCTTAGTTGCGAAGTCGCCCAGGCTGAGCTTGAACTTGAAGTCCTTCTGTCTCAGCCTCCCAAAGCACTAGGATTACCAGTGTGTACCCCATGGTGGCACAACAGTAGCAGCTTTAAACACAAGAAGCTGAAGCCCAGAGAATTTTCCACAGGCCGTGCTGCAACAAGTCGCACCAGTTAAGGTGCCCACGTCACCTGGTCTCGGTCGTGGTTCCTTCCAATCCAGGACGCACACCCAGCGCTCACCACTTCCTCAAGTCTCTGTTACTTTAGACAGCTTGGATGTCCCAGAAAGCTTATTAAATAAATGTGCAAATATCTAGCCTGTTTCCGGCATGGCAGCCGGATCCCCAAGCCCTGCGGGAGGGACTCTTCTGCTCCTCTGGAAGGATGGTGGTGGCCACCTTCGGACCAAGAGGAAATCTCAGATGGAGCTGAAGCTTACCACAAGAAGCGCACGAAGAAGGGAGATAAGTTCCTGCTTTCTCAGCGCAAAGACCTGCACGACACTCACCTAGGGGGTTTCAGTGACTGGCAGCTGCGCAGCCTGAGCAGTTCCCGAAGGGCAAAAATGTTTCCAGGTCCACTTAATGAGTTACAAGTGGATGGACGTGCGTGAAGCACGCATTCTGATGCCTTTGCATGTCCGAGAGCTGCAGAGGGTGAGACCCAGCGTGCATATTAAATGTCACCTGTCCCGCACAGTGTTTAGTCTAATACCCGTGAAGTGGGTAAAGTAGCGTAAGGCTGTGATTTTACAGCACCAGCTTCCTGATTTTCTCTGAACACTGGCTGGAAACAGCACCTGCATTTGTGAGAAGCTCAGAAGCCCCAAGACCTTCAAGTAAATGAGGTCCTTTCCAATAAAATGAAACCTGCTGTCAACTGTAAACACCCTCCCTCCGCTGTCTGCTCAGCCTCTGTCAAATGACGATTCTACCCTGAATCACAAAATCAAAGCGCACGCTGTGTCATTACTCATTGCCGGAGCTGTGAAGGTTTCCAGTGACAGCAGGCTCGGAGGAGGGGCCAGGCAGAAAGACTCAGGCAGGAGGCAGGGGCCACAGTCACCCTTGGTCTCTCTTCCCCTTCTGCAGGGAGAAGAGCCGGCCCCAGCTTGCTTCCTATCAATAACTTCCCCGGGGGCAGGAACACCTGCATTTCCACAATACTGTTCTTTGGTAGTGCTGTATTTTTGGGAGGGTCTCGCTCAGTTCAGGATGGCCTTGAACACATTGCAATCCTCCTGCCTCAGCCTCCCAAGTGCCAAGATGACAGGTGTGTGCTGCCAAGCCTGGATGCTAGCACCATGCTAAATTCAGAGAAATATGTGGCCTCGCGCAAAAGAACCAGGCCAGTGAGTCTCAGTCCTACTGCACGCTCCCTGCAGCAAGAGGGTAGTTTCCCTGTCCTGAGTGCCCTTCTCGACACCTAAAACAGAGCTGTCCACCAAGGACACAGCAGGGTCACACGCACACCCCGCAGCCCCCAAGATAGTTCCCTTTCCCCTAGGTCTTGCTGTGCATTTTGTTTCTAAACTCTGTGACTTCATACAGCTGTTTGATCTTTGACAAAGGGTCCACCAGCGTGCACCGAGGACAGACAGTGGCGTGAGTCTGGGCCGCATCTGTCACTGTGCACTGAACTCAGATCAGTGTGGATCAAAGAGCCAAATGTTCAAGCAGAAACATGTAACCCACTGGCAGACACACAGGTAAAACTCTTGAAGTCACAGGTGTAGGCAAGGAGCTTTGAACGGAGCCCCAGGGGCATGGGATATAGTCCCAAGAATCAGCACATGGGGCCACATCAAACTGAAAAACTTCTGTACGCAAAAGAAACTACTAACAGGGTGAAAAGAAAGCCTACAGAATGGGAAAAGTATTCTGGCAGCTGTTCCTCAGATAGAGGACTAACACGTAAAACACAGAACCCCATAAAAACTAGAGCCCCAAAATGAAAGACCCAAGCAAAAATTGGGCAGCCGTGGTAAATTCTCCAAAGTAACATCGCTGGCCACCAGAGAAATGCAAATTTAAACAACACTGAGGTCCTCTCTTACCCCAGGAAGAACAGCCATCATCAAGAAACCCATAGTAGCAAATGCTGGCGAGGGCACAGAGCAAAGGAAGCTTTCTCCACTGTGAAGGGAACAGGAGCCAGCGCAAGCACTATGGCATCAGTGTGGAGATTCCTCAAAACTAAAACTAGAAGTCCCACTCCTCTCAGCTACTCCTCCACTAGGCATCTTCTCCAAGGACTGAAAGATGTCACGTCACAGGGACCCAAGCGCACCGTGTTTACAGCAGCACAATTCACAACACCTAAATCCTGGGAGTAGCCTGGATGTCCATGCACAGGCGAACTGGATAAAGGAAACGTGATGCTTACACTCCGTGGAGTACTATGCTGCCACAAAGCAGGATAAACTCGTGCCATTTATGCACCTTGAGGCCATAATATTAAGTGAAATAAATCAGACACACGAGTTTAGGTGTCACATGGTTTTTCTTAGAAGAGACACCTGGAGTATAAATAAGGGGCAAAATGAAAGATGGATCATGGGAGGAAGGGAGAGAGGTCTTTGTCAAACGGAAAAGGAACCAGAAGATGGGGGGGGTGCTGAAAGGGAAGGAAGACGAACTGTCCCTGTGCACCAGCTCCACCCCAGGACTGCGGCTTGTGCTCTGCAAATGTGGGTAAGAAAGTAAATCATGCAGGAACCCCATGGCTGCCCTTGAGCCAGACTTGTGTGTACTGTTAAGATGAGGTGCGAGGTGGTGCGTTAGGCTGTCGGCGGGCACCAGGAGGGTTAGCTGGCATCCTCGCACACCTGCTGTCCCCCACCCCACAGGTGCCATCCCACAGAATGACAAACCACAGCTGCCGCACACCCCAAGCTGGCATCTCACAAGTGCACCCAGAGGCCGCCACAGCGTCCCTGAGGCTAGGTGTGCGACTCCCCTCTTCTGCTCACAGGCGCGTTTGCCTGCTGGTCTGCGAGCACAGCAGTGCTGCTGGTGCACACACCGGCACACACGCATATGATGAAGCCAACCAGGTGTGCTTTTCCCACCCCTCTGTCCTGACGAGCTAGCTTGCTGAAATGCAGCAAACCTCTGCTCCTGGGTGGGCGAACCAACTTGATCCAGGTGGCCGTCTTTCAAGACCGACATATGGATTTCACGCAGTCCCAATCAAAATATCCAGTGTTCCTCACAGATGTGGAGAAAACAGCCCTACAATTCCCACAGAACCCAGAAGAGCAGAGGCAAAATCCTGGGCAACAGGACCAAGCAGGAGGCAGCACCACCCCTCCTCAGTGACACCACAAGTCTCCAGCAGCCAAGCCACCTGGCACCGGCGCAGAAACAGAAGATGGATGACCGGGAGAGAGGGTGCAGCACCAGCCTGGGCACATGCAACCACCTTGGCTTTGACAGAGGGGCCAAGCACCTGCGCTGGAGGAAAGAAGGCCCCTTTCATAAACGGGCTGGGAACGCTGGCTGTCCCCACGTCAGGGGTGAGTCCAGCCCCGGGTCTCCCACCATCCACTACACTAAAATCACAAAGGGTCAGAGGTCTAAACACCAGAACAGATACACTTAATCTGCTGGAAGACCACAGGGGAAACTCTGGAGGACAGAGACACAGGCGAGGACTTCCTGAACAGGCCCAAGAAATGATACCGAGAACCAGCAAATGGGACAGTAGCAGACTAAAGAGCTTCTGCACAGCAAAGCAACTGAGCGAAGAGACAACCAACAGAATGGGGAAAAAATTGTCAGCCATTCCTGGGGCAGAAGACTAACATCTAGACCATATAACAAACTCAAAATAAAAGACTCAATCAAAACATAGGCAACTGAAGTGAATAGACACTTCTCAGAAGAAGTACAGATGGCCAGTAAATACACCAAGAAATATTTGGCATTGCTGGCCACTAGAGAAATGCAATTTTGTTTTTTTTTTTTTTTTTTTGTCTTTTTGAGACAGAGTCTCCTTATGCAGTTCAGGCTGGCCTTGAGCTCACTTTGTAGCCCAGGCTGGTCTTGAACTCGCAAGGATCCTCCTGCCTCAGCCTCCCTGGTGCTGGGATTACAGGCGTGCCACTAAGCCCAGCCAAAAAGCTCAAATTTAAACAACACTGAGGTCCCCTCTTACCCCAGAAAGAACAGCCGTCATCAAGAAACCCATAATAGCAAATGCTGGTGATGGCGCAGAGCAAAGGAAGCCTTCTCCACCGTGAAGGGAACACGAGCCAGTATGAGCACTATGGCATCAGTGTGGAGATTCCTCAAAACTAACACAAGTTACACTCCTCTCAGCTACTCCCCTGCTAGGCATCTTCCCCAAAGACTGAAAGATGTCACCTCACAGGGACCCAAGTGCACCACGTTTACAGCAGCAGAGCGCACAGGGGCTGAGTCTTGGAAGCAGCCCGACGTCCTCCGGCTGATGCACGGATGAAGCAGACCTGGTGTTCACAGGCTGTGGAGCACTGCTCTGCCATAAAGCACACACCTGGGTCATGTGCAGGGAAATGGACGCATCTGGAGACGTGATGTTAGGTGAAATAGATCAGCCACACTTGCTTGAATATCCTAGGGTTTCTCCTAGGTGAGAAGCCCAGAGTGTAAATAAAGAGCAACACAAGAGCGATGGGAGTTTTCCTAAGCACCACTCCCTTCCCCTAAAAAAAAGTTGACAGAAAATTTTATGCTTTTCAGGTCTGTAGGGAATTGGCTGATTTTTGGAAGCAGCTCTTATGCTGTTTGCAGAGATGGGGCAGCTTATTTTACAGAGCTTAATTCCCTATTATGGAAAATAATTCCATGTACAAGAATCCAACCCAGCTACTCTGAAGAAGAGGCAAGGTGCACTGGCCAAGTTTGCACAACTCCTTGCCATTAAACTGACTCAGAAATCTATTTTCTGGCTGCAGTTTGGCTTCTGCTTATATGCCTGTTCCTCTGCCCCCCATGCCATTGCTATAAGAGATGAGTGGTTTTCTGTCATAGGTTCCATAGAGGGGAGTTAGCGATGGTGGAGAGCTTAAAGGCATTTCAGCAAAGTTAGAAAACTGACATGGACTGTTACAGAGAAATCTTTGTCACTTCTGCCACCCCAAACAAGCCCGGAGTCTGACCTGCTTCTGGACCTCTTTCTGTGGATATAGGAAGTTTGAATGTTGTATTGTGAACTTCTCTAAGATTTTGAAATCCCACATCAGGGAAAAGAATGAAAAATTGTTTGGCAAAATAAAGAGTTTATGTGCTTGTCAAAAAAAAAAAAAGAGCGATGGGAGTGTTTTCAAATGGGGACGGGGAGGGGGAGGAGGGAGGGGGAGGAGAAAGGAGGGAGGGGGAGGGGAGAGGAAAGCGTTGGAGGGGAGAAGTGGGAACCCAGGCCTTGCAGGGGTGAGAGGACTGAGGAAGGGATGGAATGGCAAGGCGGTGCCTTCCCGCTGCCCCTGGTGAGGAATGTGCTGTGTACTGCAAACAGAGACTCTTAAAATTAAACTTAAAACGTAGAAACAAGAAATTCTGTCTCAACGGCCTATGACAAATCACTTCGACATCTCAGCCTGAGTTTTGGCCCCTATAAAACGAGAATAAAAGAGCGTCTATGTCCCAGGATTAATGGAAGGGTTCAGTGCGCGCTGGGCACAGTGCCCGGGATACGGCAAGAGCTCAGCATCTGCTGGCCCAACTGTAATAAGAAACAGGACAGCAGGCGCGGGGGCGCGTGCCTGTGGCACCAGCACTCCGGCGGCTGAGGCAGGAGGATCGCTGGGAGTTTGAGGCCGGCCTGAGCTACACAGGGGGCAGGAGAGGTCAGTCCACGACCACCACGGCACAGGAGCTGCCCAGGGCGGAGAGTGAAGAGGCTGGTGTAGGACGTGCGAGGCGGGACACAGAGGCTCGGGGACCTCCCCGTGTCCGCGCGCCCCCGGGCCGACCGCAGGCCCCTTCCGAGCTGGGGACCTGCGCGCCCCAGCATCCCGAGAGCGAAGGCTGGGAAAGCGCTCCGGCCCGGGACCCAGTGTCACGCGAGCTCACTATCCGAACGCCCCATGGGTGGTCTCGTGCGGGTGCGGACCAGGTTACGAGTTCTTCTCTCCCTCCCTCCTTCCCTCCTTCCCTCCGTCTCTTCCTTCCCTCTCTCTCCTCGCTCCTGCACCCCGCCGACTCAGCTGTGCGCGGTGCCCTGGGTGGTTGCCCGCGGTGGTCGCTGGGCCAGGAGGCCCGAGGTCCCCCAAGAAAGGGGCATGGAAGTCCAAACCCAGGGCCGGGAGCTAAGCTCCTGCGGTCCCCAGTCCTCTTCCATTGCTTATTTTTTATTTGAGGCAGGGTCTTGCTAATTTGCTAAATTGCTCTGACTGGGATCGAACTTGCGACCCTCCTGCCTCAGTTTCCCAGCCTGATCACGGGCACGCGACCCACGCCCCACCCGGTCGGGACACGTGGACCCGGCGCTGCGGTCCCCGCCCCAAGCCGCCCGCTGCCCGGCACTCACCGTGTTGCCTGCGCCTCCCGGGCTGGGACCGGGACGGGGATCCAGCACCCTGAGAGCCAGCGCGACCCACGGACACCTCGTGTAGAATGTGGGTCCCAGAGCCGATTGCGTAGACTCGGCAGCTGGATGACTCACTACGAGGCTGAGTGCACCAAGACGTGGTGAGCAAGGCCGAGTCAGCGCTCTCTCCCGCCCCGCACGGACTTTCCGGACCGCGCTCTTCCTGCCCACCCCCACCCCCACCCCGAAGTGGGGAGGGGAGGGGACTGGCCGCGGGTCCTCCAGGGCAGGGACAACCCCCTGAGCCCAGCAGGCTTTCTCCTTCAGAGCGCCAGTTAAAACCATGTTCGAGGAGAGGTCCTTTGAAAGATTCCTGTCCACCTTTGTATCACTACTCTTGAGCATTCAAAAAAGAGAAAGGAAAATTTAACCAAAACAAACCGGGTAGTGTATTTTATTAGACCAGGCACAGTGGCTCATGCCTGTAAACCCAGCGACTGGGGAGGCTGAGGCAGGAGGATTGCGAGGTTGAGTCCTACCTGGGCAACTTAGACCTTGTCTCAAAATTTAAAAAGAGCTCAGTGAGAAGACCCTGGGTTCAAACCCCATCCTGACCCCGAGGTACCAAAAGAGAGTTTAAAAGGTGTTGTCCTATTTAAAAGCGAGTTTTTCACAAAAGACAAAAAACTGAACATTGTAAATATGCTGGTCTTTTCTGTAAATACGCTACTTGGTAGATTTCATGTGAAAAACAAGTTGAAAAGCCCCAAAACCCACAGGATTTTCTCACTTCGCAGTAGTGTTAACACCAAGGGAAAACAGTGAAGAGACCACTTTGAAACAAAACATTCCATCCAATTTTCTTGCTCAGGTATCTGTCACCTACAAAAAAATTCTTTAAAAATTTTGAAACAATTTGATATCTTGTTTCGGTTTCTCTTTTTGCCAAATCCTGTTACAGTTCCCAGAACTAAAACTAAAATAGAAATAAAATACAATGAAAACAAAACAGAAGTTTTAGTAAACAAAACAAAGAGAAAGAGAAAAGCAGCAATTATTCATTAAGAGCCTACTTCCTGAGCGCTGCGCCTGGGCTGTGTTCTCCAGGACTGGGTGGAGTCCGCCTTACTGAAAGGAAGCTCTTTGTCCTTGGGGCCAAACCGAAGCCAGAGATGACACAGGGAGGGAGATGGCTCTTTCTCCGGAGAAGGAGGTACACGTAGAACCCAGCTGAGTTGTGTCTACGTGCCGGCTCTGCACAGACACGGAATCACTGTGCTGCAACACGAGTGAAACTTTTCAAAAAGGCTTTAGATTCTGAGAGAGACAAGTGCCTGCTCACCTCCCCGAGAAGCAGTGGGAACCATCCTGCTTCAAGGTCCTTGATGAGCCTGCTGTCCACCCAATCTGGCCTCAGGAAGAAGCAAGACTGTTTTCTAGAGAAGGGGCCAGGTGAAACTGGATTTTTGCATGTCTGGTTACTCAGCGTCCTGGTCTCTAGGGCGTCCATCTTAGCAATGACTCCAGTTTATCCTTCTTCATGGCAGAGTAGTGCTCCACCAGGTATGACCCCCCCACACACACTTTCATTATCCACTCCCCTGTGCATGGACCTGTACATTTACAGTCTCAGCGGAGCAGCTCAGTGGATTTCAAAACCGTGTGTTTAAAACTATGAGTATGTGGAGCCTTCTGGCGAGTTCGGAAGGGCAGGGGTTGACTTCAGGGAAAAATACAGCAGCCATATATTTACATATATGTGGTAAATGAAGAATCTATTAAACAGGATTAGAGTGCAGGCTTTAAAATCCTTTTATTTTTTCTTCCTGGAGTACGCAATTTAAATGGCTGAAAGACCTCTGCTCTGTGGACTTCTAAAGCTGCCTCGACCTTGCTGCGTGGGACAGAGCTGCAAGCCTAATGTCGCATGCGTTGTTGGCAGGGCAGAGGTGGCGTGGGACCCCTGAAGCCATGCAGCGAAAGCCCTCTCTGGCCCCTCCTCCCTCCCAGCAAGTGACACAGGAGAGGACGACCGTGTGGGGCATTAGAAGCCGCCACACCCCAGGGCTACCGTTGGACGAGACTTCACCAATTGTTCCTGGTGACAGTGGCCCCTCGGCCACCTGCTCCTGGACTTTGAGCTCCAGGGGCACAAGGACACAAGGGTCGCTCTAGACTGCTGTGTGAGCCACACGGGGCAGGTCATTCTTTTTGGCTAAAGTCAGAAGTATTATTGAATCTTCAATATGTTTAACAGAGTTTAGGAGGAATTGGAAAATTACCTGAGATGTGATAGAAAAATGGAGGAATGTTTAAATTTCAAAAAATAAATTAGAGTAAAAGACGCATAGCCATGAACACCCTCCACATGTTCCCCTCACTTCAAACACACCCATCCCACCCTCCTGGCCACGTCCTGCAGCAGCTCTGGTGTCCGCTGTCATGAGGGTCTTTAACTGCGCTGCCTCGATGTCCTGAATTTATTTATCTATTTACTTTTCATTATTTAGAGAATATTTTGTCAGTTTCTGTAATCAAACCCCTGTAGATAAGACCTTACATATTTAATACAGTGTATTATCCCTGCATACATGGAAAAACAAATTAAGTTTAACGTTTCTAGACCAATATGGCTGTTAATTTCTGTACAATGCCAACTCGACACCGTAAACTGGGATAATTTTTCCAAAGTTGACAGCACAGTTAAAGTTCCCAAAAATTCAAATTACACACACACACACACACACACACACACACACACACAATTTAAATCTATATAAAAGGATGCTTGCAAACCAGAAGCTCAATTCACTGAAGAACCACAGTGACAGCGACAGTTTTTTCTAAGAAATGCATGTTCAGTTTCCATTTCTGGCGCACTTCCACCCCTTGAGGCACCTGTTCAGGCTCACCACCGTGCAGCACAGGCCATGGCACTGAGGACCTGAGGTGCACAAGGTCTGAATGGTCACTGGCTGAGCAGCCATGCGGGATACAAATTCATTGAATGCTGCCGCCCATCCCATCTGCGAGGCAGGTTTCAGTTACAACCTTTGTTAAACTAGATATGGAGGCTCGGCACTTACAGTCACGCCTACAAATTTTAGTTTTTACTGAATTATTGGTTTCCTTCAGGTCATCACTCCAAACTCTTGAGCAGCTTTTCTTTTCAAAATGTTTAAACTATTTGCAGTACATAGCGATCGATGCGATCGCATTCATTGTGGGGATTGGTGCCTCTGTGTAACACACCTTCGTTCTTTTCTGACTCCCACCCCCATCCCGTCCTCCCTCCTCCCTCCATCTCTGGGTGCTCCTTCCATTCACAAAAGACCTATCTCCCTGTTTCCTACTCTATCTTTCATCTTGCTCATTATTCATAGTTTGAATTTCTGACATAAGAGAAACCACGTGATATCTAAGCTTGTGTGTCTGATCTATTTCACCTAACATTATGGTCTCCAGCTACATCCTTTTGCCTCCAGATGACTCAACTTTATCACTCTTCAGAAGTGTATAAATATACTTCCCTGTGTATAAATATATTTTCTTTATCCATCCATCTGTTGATGGACACACAGGCTGCTTCCAAGACCTAGGTATTCTGAGTTATACTGCCTTAAACATGGGTGGGCATGGAGCCCTGTAACATGATGCCAGTAACTCTCAGGAAGATAATCACACAGGACCAGCTGGGTTGAACAGCATTTCTAATTTCAGGTTTTTGAAGAATTCATAAGGGGCAGAGAGGCACAGAGAAGAAGCTGGAGTTACGAGGTGGATAGGGGACACACTCCAAAATAAGATGACTGAGGTGATGGATGGTCATGAGGAGGACCCTGGTGAAGACTTCACTCCTCTGGGAGGAGGGTCACCTGTCCAGCTCTGTCCCCACTAAGTCAGGCGCTTGAGGCCTGAGGTTGGAGGTGAAGTGGGCATCCAGACAACCCACAGTTTTGGACAAATCAGCCTGGACTTTGAGACTGACACTGAAGTCACAGCAGGAAGGCGGCAGTGGGAAAGATGGTGTGGGAAATCCTTCGGGATCATCCCAGGCTTCTGACACAGAGCAAGGCTGGCCGGGCCTTTCCCAAATGACAAACAGAGGAGAAGCAGGAAGAAGTGGGGGGACAGGACGAAAAGAGGGTGCCGAGAAGGGAGCGGCCTCAGGAGCTGAGGGACACGCTGCGCCTTCTGCTCCGGTGGGGGACCAGTGAGTGGGTGAGGGGCTCATGGTGCAGGGGAGCCTGGGCTCGGGGGATTGAAGTCACGGTGCTGGCAGCATACAGGAAATGTGAGCTGTTCTTTTAAGAAACAGGGCTCTGAGAAGAAAGCAAGAGTCTCAGACTATTTTCCCCTTCTCTTCACAGCTGCTGTTTCGGTGACTTTCCCTGTCTTCCTCACCGGCCTACAGTTTGTATTTAGGGAGCTTTGACAGCTCAGGGCCAGGCAGAGCCAGGGACAGACCATCCTTCCCTGGCCGTCTAAGTCTCAGGGCAACAGCTTGCCCAGGAGCACAGCTGTCACGGCAGCCATGGGCTCCGGGGTTTACATCCCACCCACCTCTCTGCACTGAGAGCTTCTACCACCTGAAAGCGGGTGCCCAGGACCCACACGATGCTGCCCACTGCCCCACCCTACCTGCTGCCCGCCACTGCCTCCCCCTCTCTCCTGCCTCAAGACCAACCTGGTCCGTCCTGAGCCCGGCACCGACCTCTCCATGAGCTCTGGGAAAAAGAGACCTTCGGAGTTAACCCCTAGCCCCAAATCAGAAGGGAAACAAAGGCAGAATCACACGAGATGGTGGCACTGGAGTTTTTAGAGGTGGATTTTAAAATGATGGGAATTTTCCCACCCACAGAACTAATGAAATTAAACTAAAAGGAATGTTTGAGAACGTAAATAACAAGCTGGAGAATTTGGGTGAGAACTGAAGCTGTAAATGACCCTAAGGGAGTCAGCGCACAGGAGACCTGGAAATCTCAGCCCCACCCGCCTCCGCACCACGGGCCTCAAGGTCTCCAGCCTTGGACGCCTTGATCTCAGGCTCCGGACTCCGCCCTGAGAGAAACTGCACTTCTGTTCCAGCAGCCTGCCTCGTCCTCATGGCTGTTGCAGCTGTGCTCTGTGCAGCTGCCCTCTCGGGGTGTGGACCGGGTTGAAAAGGCCGAGGAGCGCACGAGGAGCCGCTGCTCCCCATCATTCACCAGAGAAATGCAAGGTCCAACCCCAGGCAGTGCTGCTCCTTGCCCACCAGAACGGCTGTCATGAAAATGTCCGCCCAAAACGCTGCTCTTGTCGCCTGGGTTCACAGATATTTACAGACCATGGTCCTGGGCACTGTGCTGGATGTGGGGGTCACAAGCAGAAGCAGACGCTGCCTCTGTGGGCCTGAGGACCAGAGGGAGGGAGGCCGGGAGTTAAGAGAATGAATATGCGCTGGGTGCAGGGATGAGGTGCCAGGGGCACGTGGCAGGAGTGTGCCGCCTAATCCGAGGGCACGCTGTTGGTCAGGCAGGAAAAGGGCATCGCAGACTAGGATTCATGGGCGCCACATGCAGGCCACGCTGGTGCTACTGTCACTGCCTGTTCCCGGCAGAGCCTGGCTGTACAGAGGGGGCACCATGATTCAGAGCAGCCCAGGCCCCCTCCACTCTGCAGGGCCAAAAACTGCGCTCAGTACTGCTCCAGGGCTGGGCTGGGAAAGTCTCATGGGCCCCAAGCCTGAGGAGCTGTGTGTGGATCTTGCTCTGACAGCACCTTGAAGGGTGTGACAGATTTCTCTGGAGGCATCCAGCCCGTCACAGCACTCCCTAGCAGCTCGTGGGCCACCCTGTGGGAAGCCCCAGACAGAAGCAGCTACATCCTGCAGGAAGACGGCCCTTGGGGCTGGAACTGCATGGGGAAAGCCCGGATGTGGTGGCTCAGGGGCTGACACTAGCCTTATCACCTGTAAGCAGCCATGTGCTGTCCATCTCTGGGTTGGACCCCAGGTCCTCCCGACTTCTAGGCAAACCTCTCCGATGTACTGCTGGCCTCCACCAATCGTAAAGCCAAGACTTCCTCGTGGTGACACCGGAATCCCAAAGACGCTACTGCTCCTCTTGCTGTAGCCCTCCTCGCCTAACTCTGTGACTGTCTATGCCCTGTGACCTCCCTCATGGGACATCATTCAGCGTAACTTGTACCCACCTTCCCAGGCTGTGGTGACGCAAACCAGGCTCACAATCAGCCCCTCTCTCCTCTGCTTTATGACAGAGTTTTTACTGTACATCGACAAGCTCAGTGCCCAGTGAAGAATTTTCAGTGTGCTGACAAAACCCATGTCAGTGCAGCTTCCTGGGGCCTTGTGTGGGATCTGCGTTTCCATGGGAACACGTGGTAACGTTGGGGGAGCGTCCATTGAGGGCACTAGTGTCCCACTGTGCAGAGTGACATGTGGCTTTACTTGGCCACCAAAAACACTGGGTCCCCTGGGGACAGTTACATATTCATCCAGAGATGATGACCTGCGTCAGGCTGTGTCCGGCATCCTAAGCAGCGGGGTTTTCTGGGAGCTCTTCCCTGGGACTGCAGCAGTGAAGGTAACCCAAATCTGGAGCTGTGCCTGCTGTGTGGACCCTGAAAATGATGCAGTGGTGCAGATGGACAAGGCAGGGAGACTGTCTTGAGGCCACTATCTGAGCCTGGGGTCAGAGTGGGTCTCGAAGTGAAATCTGCCCTTAGACTTCCTAGTTTCATTTAAGTTCACCCAAGTGGGGATTTCTGGTTTTAGGTGCGAAGAGAGGCATGATGGGTAAACCCCTTCCATGCGTATTCACAGTGGTGACTCTCGGCATGGGGTGTTTCACGGCAGTGGGGTGCACACCTCACCTGGGTAAACTCTGTCCTTCAGTGGTCTGCTTTGGTTACGAAGTTGGCTGAGATGTGCTGGGTAATTACCAGCTTTCCACTTGGGTTTGCTCTCAGCAATCGCAGCCCTGGGTTAAAATACTTTCTATTTGCGTGGGTTTTCCCACCAAGGCAGTGCATACAATTCAGCTGTAGCTATGCAGGGAGGACTGGTGGATGCCAGCGTGTGCCAATTCCCTTCTGCAGGGGACAGGGCTCCCTTGGGCACTGTAGGAGCCAACGATGCTAAGAACGAAAGGTTCCTGTTTCCATGCCAGGAGCCGCAGCTGAAGGAGGATCTTGTTTCCTTTAATAGTAGTACAAGTACCATTATGGCAGGGAAGAGATGAACCAATCCTCTTCTTTCTCTAACAGGACACCAGAGTTCTCCCTTCAAAGCATTCTGCTCCACAGCACATTAATGTCTGCCTGCCCTGCGCTTATGGGGGCGCCTGATGGGAAGAAATTCTCAGTGTGCACTGGCTGATTTCCGCTCCATTAGGGCTGTTGCACTCAGAGTAGGCAAACAAGTCCTGCTACCGTGGGGACCACAAGAAGTGGGGCACCTGTGGAGGTCTTCAGCTGAGTACTTTTTACCAGAGATAAAGTCTGTAGAAGGAAAGAAAGCCTACCTTCCTCCCCTTCTCTGCCCAGAGGTAGTCTGCACAGTAAAGCTGGCAAACCCAGTATCAGTTTTTGTGCTTTTATGATGTTCTCTATTGTTGTTTGTTTGAGACTGGGTTTCGCTATGTAGTTCAGGCTGGCCTTGAACTCACTTGGCTCAGGCTGGCCTCCACTGGTGGCGATCCTCCTGCCTCAGCCTCCCAAGTCCTGGGATTACAGGTGTGAGCCTCCATGCCTAGCTATGATGCACTTTAGTATCTGAAATTGAACACAAGTAGAATCACATTCGGTCTTCTTTGGCAATGTGCTTTTTCCCCAAAAAGACCATGAAACTCTATTAACTGTGGCACTGTGCACAACAGTGGAAAAGCAGAAGCCCCTAATGTACAGGAGCGGTGGTCTGAGGGTGGTGTGGACAGCTCAATGCCAACCTGTTGGTGTAGAGTCCATTTCTGTCTGGGGTGACAGGTTCCGAGAACAAGAGGCAGCAGATAAAAAAAAAAAAACAAGGGAGACAAAGTTAGGGGATTGGGGGGCTGCAGCCTCCAGGACTGAACCCTCGATTACAGTCTTCTCAGCCTTTTATTAAGATACAAAAAGCAGCCACAGGCCAAACGGGAGGAATCATTAACAGAATTTGCAAGGATAATACAACTCAATTATCAGAGGAGTGAGACTTCACTTAACCAGCCACCATGTTATCATTCTTGCCGGGGTGGGGGTGGCGGGCATTTATCTCAGCAAGGCATCTAGTGCTGTCCCAGTGGCTTTCCACAGGGACACAGGTCCTGCTATTGTTTCCTTTTACACCAATGCTCCTGCTAGACTTCCTCCAGAATCAGACCCTCATAGGGCTTTGTGAGGCCCAAGGTCGCTTCTCCACGCCAACCCCCCACTCAGAGAAATAGGTTCCGGGTCTTAGGCCTGGAGAGAAGCAGGAGCAGTGCAGCAAGCTGACATGAAAGAAAAGCTGCAGTACTAGGCCAGTGGGGGGCTCAGCGGGCCACCTCTGGCTCTTCAGCCAAAGCTAAGCGGAAGAGATAAAGGCATAGGAAGGAGCGCACTCAGTATGGCCTAAGGGGCAATAGGAGCACATCTTGGGAGCCAAGGAGGCTTGATGCCTGTAGCCCAGCCTGTGGGTCCGGCTGGGACCCGGCCCGGCACTGGCCTCGATCAGAAAGTGGCTGCCGCCTGGGGGAGGCATGGTGTCCACTCCTCACAAGCCGTTTGTCCATCTGACCTGCTCTTCCCGGAGTCCAAGGTGGCAGCAGACAGAAAGGTGAGGTACACTCAGCGCCTTCCGGTTTAGGGCAATCCCTGGAGGCTTCCAGGCGCTGGTCCTGCCATCCAGTTGACCAGAGGCCAGTACCTCCCTGCAAACCCTGAAAATATCCCAATCACTCCTATCCTGGTGCCCAGCCTGAAGGCAAAGGCGGCCGAGTCTTTGTGATGAGTGGGGCGGGGATGTGGCCCTTGGCTTACAGCGACGAAGGAGCCAGCCGCATACTGAAGGCAGAGAGGCCAAGCTTTTCCTGCCTCCAGTCAGCCGCCAGCAGGACCGAGGCACCAGCCCAGCTCTGGCCAAGGCAGCCTCTGAGTCCCTGGGAAAAGAGACGGGAAGAGAAGGGAAATCTGAGGCCAAAACTTCTGGGCAAAGCCTAGCGCTCTGCTTTTTCTTTTCTTTTTTTTTTTTAAAACACTACACTTTGAAATAACTCAAATATCCAGAAAAAATGTGAAAACCATGCTATGAATTTCTAAGGAATTCTTTCACCAGATTCCTGTTTTTAACATTTTGTTACCTTTGTTTTATTCTCTCAGTGTAATTCACCCCCCTAAATCGTCCGTGTTTGGTTTCTGTCAGGTATTCTGGAAAATGACTTCAAAGAGGAAGGTGTGCTTGGCTTAGGGTCCCAGAGGTCTGCGCCGTGTCTTCCGGCTCCTTTGCTTTGGGCCTGGTGTGGGCAGAAACAACATGGCTGAAGGGGAAGATGAACGCTGGTTACCTCACAGCGGCCAGGCACAACCTGGTGCACCGGAGGATGAAAGCTACTCACCTCACAGAGGCCAGGAAGCAAAAGCCAAGGGTTCTCCTAGGTGACACGTGGGTCCCACCCTATTGGATGGTGCGGCCCACACTGAGGGTGGGGCTTCCCCATCCATTTGCTGTCCCACGTGCCAATCATCTCAGGATACCCCCCCCACACACACACGCGCAGACTTTCCCGAGTGCTCCTGAATCCTACCAGGTTCACCTCCAACGCTGACCATCAGGCCTCCCACAGGGGTCCCGCATATATTTCGTCCCGTTAGCTCCAGTACGTCAGTGCGCTTTCGTATTAATAAAAAAGTGCTTCTCATTACTCACGGTGTAGGCCTCAAATGCGGGAAATGTGACAGTGACACCCCATTTCTTTCTAGAACCTGAAATACTAAAATTTTGCTGACTGTCCCAATAGTTCTCTGAGAGGAAATTCCCCCTCTCCCTGGCGCTGGGCGTCCGCTCCGCCCAGGCGCGTGTGCCACACCCAGCCCCGAGCTGGCTTTTAAGGGCCTTCCCGCAAGAGTGTGCCCGCAGGGGAGCCTTCCTCACCGCTCTGCCATCGTCACGACCGGGGGAAGCTGTGGTCGGGCACAGCGATGGAAAGGGTGATCTGAGGAGCAGCTCTGCCTGGGGAGGCCACGGGCTGGCACAGCGCCGAATGCGGAAGGAGGGATGGCGGCGAGGGAACCTGAGTTCAAAGCCAGCTGTGCCGCTCAGCAGCTCAGCGGCGCTGGGTGCGTGCTGAGGGCGCCCGACCCCCAGGTGCTGGGGAGACTGTGCGGGAGGGGCGGCTAGGACTCACAGGGCAGCAGCCACGCTTTCCTGCACGTCCCGGTCCCCGCTTCTGGGTGCGTGTGGCTAGGACACCTCGTGTCCCTCAGGCCCGTTCACAGGAGGGATGTGGCAGTAACACTTACGTCATTTCTTCTCTAGTTTATAGTAAAGGCATCTGGCTTCTGTGCAGCCCCAGCACGGGGTGTTTTCTCTGCTACGTGCTACACCACAGCAGTGCACGCGAACACGGCGCTTTGCTCATGGTCCAAACTCAGTCCTGTACTTAGAGGACTTAGAGGTCTGCTCCGAGGCCTCGCGCGGCTTTCGCCAGGAAAAGAGCAGAGGTGCCAGGAGCGCAGCTGCCCTCACCGGGAAAGCGGCAACACGTTAGTTCTATGGCAGGCTTCCGAATGCGATGCCGGGTGAGTTGGTGACGTCGTCCCGGACTCCACAGCCTGCTGAAGCGCGTGGTGTCCTCGGCTGGAGTCCAGCCCCACTGATTCTTCCCCTGGAGGGCAGAAGTGCAAGAGGGAGGAGCTGTCAGAGAGTTTGAGGTTTAAACCCCACAGCAGGTTTGCTGACACAGCGTGAACTATTCCTCTGTGCAGCGGTCCCTGTTCACTTTTGGATACATTTAAGTGCAGGACGAAACACACACGCAAACACCGCAAGTTACTGCTAATCATTATTAAAAGAAAATCGTGGGAGTTCTAAAAAATACCAATTTTTGTCTTCTCCTTTGAATTCTAGGGAGCGGCATTTGTGAAGACTCTCAATTATAAATAAAAGCAGCCAGAGATTAAAGGGCGGTGAGAGAGATTTCTCATGGATGTGACTGAACTTTAG